>JARYHS010013631.1:28764082-28937941 GCA_031002005.1 Vandiemenella viatica
TATCTTTAACCCACAAAAAGCAAATTATGGAATCCACATAATGTATACATACGTCCCTAAATGGTAACAACTCGCTTGGTTATGGTAAGTTCAGGCATTATACTTGAATTGAATGTAATCAGAAGTGTTAAGTAAAACTAACCAAAAAAGGAATGAATGTTTGATATATTGCATGTGACACTACAATATGGATGTAGTTGTTAACGAAATATTTCTTGTTAAAAGAAGTTAAGAGTTCGGGGTAACATGACAATATAATATCCTATTTTTTTTAAAACGTCTGAAACTAAAATGAACTAAAATTGTTGAAATTATTAGCTCTCACACTGGTACGGTATTGAGATATCGTCATATTTCGACAGGAGGGTTAAACTTATATGTGACAATAAACGAATTAGTAGTTTTGAATGTCTTAGCAAGTAGTGATTTTTTTCAGTTTTCACAGAAACTGTTTAATCATATTTAGTATAGATTATTATTTGTTCAGTGACTGTAGTGAAAAAATTAGATTTAAAAGTTGATAACGGATGTTAGAGGCCACAGCAGTCACCAAGATAATTTTCGGCAAGATAGCCACTCTGTGTTAGACTAACATACTAAGAAATAATGAGCAGTTATGTTTGTAAATACACGCCAATGTTCTTCGATATTACGCGTGTTAGTATTTTAAACGATTATGTTGCTTCCGTTTGTGACAATACTTCTCTTTTATGCAGCGTTGAAAGACGACAAATAAAAATTAGTACTTATACCAAACGTAATGTTATTGAACAAAGGAATCAATACGTGTTTAATGAAAGTCGTACTATTAGTAATTACTTTCAATTATATGTTGAATGTCAGCTATTGGTAAACTAGTTTGAATATGTTGAGTCTGGTAATAATGATGCGAGTATCACAAAAAATTAATTCTTATTACAGTTTTAAAACAGTTTCATGGAATGTTTGGGTAAGATTGTATCGTATACAGACTTTAATAGTTCCAGATTTATCGTTAGCGTTTTCATATAATATCACTATTTGTAATACGACACACTGTCGAGTATATATCATGCTGGTTAATCTGCTGATAATAATAATACAGATGTAAATTGATATAGAGATTTTAGATTTCTGGTTCTTGTTCACTGCCTGTATTCCTTATTTCAGAACGAAAAATAATAGCGCTTTATTTAGTAATAGATACAGGTATACTATAAGTAGTGATAACAGTCTGTTTAGTGCACACAAGAGAGTTTAATGCACGTTTGGTAACATGAGAGGGCGCCAGAACGTAAACCGCTCACACACCACGCTCGGTCACAGAGAGTTTTAACCGAACAAAATTCTTGTCAATGATTACTAGATTTCTGGGGTACGTGGCGTTGTTTATTTGATAATCTAAGCTTTCGGCTGCCGTTGTATAGCCTTCGCCATAGATACTTTTTATGCTGACACAGCAACGAGCGCCAAGGATCAAAGAGTAATAGGCCACTGTCTTCGTCGAATTTGTTGGTATTTTTTATCGGTAAAGCTCTTGTCGGCGTCCAGTTTTAAATCCAGCAATTACAGAAACAAAATTATCGGTTACGAATACAATGAGCGCTTGCCGCATTATTTTTAGAAATAAAGTTTATTATACTTGGTACTTTTCCTCTCTCCTCGAGTGCTGTTGCGCTACGATCATAGACGTGTCTCATTGGTTGACATGCATGATGCAATACATTTAGTGAGTGATGTAGACTAGTTTCGGCTCAGCTTTATGCGCAAGCTCGGCAATTAGCATAATCTTATATATAAAAATCAATGTTTGTTTGTGCGTTTGTGGGTTTGTTCGTCTTCTATGCATTCCTATACCATTTATCAGATTGCAATGAAACTTTGGAGAGTTTTCGAGTGTGCATCTGCGAAGGTTCCTGTGAAAAAAAAAATCCAAAAAGTCACCCCCTATTTCCCATAACACCCCATAATTTATGCAAGACCACATTTTTATCCGATTTAGATAGGAATTTGTACACATACTTTAAAACAAACATAAAAATACTACCTACATACGGTTTCCTAAAATTAATCCCCTCGCCCCCTTTCCACCCCCATAATTTTTTCACCCCATAAATTAGGCAATACCATATTTTTATGGTTTCTGAATATTCATCCCCTCTCCCCCTTTCCAACACCATAATTTTTTCACCCCATAATTTAGGCAATACCACATTTTTTATCCGATTTAGATAAGAATTTGTACACTTATACTTTAAAACAAACAGAAAAATACTGCTTACGTATGGTTTCCGAATATTCATCCCCTCTCCCCATTTCCAACTCCATTACGTTTTTACCCCATAATTTAGGCAAACCACATTTTTTATCCGATTTAGATAAGAATTTGTACACTTATACTTAAAAAACAAACAGAAAAATACTGCCTACGTATGGTTTCCGAATATTCATCCCCTCTCCCCCTTTCCAATCCCATTACGTTTTTACCCCATAATATAGACAAACCACATTTTTTATCCGATTTAGATAAGAATTTGTACACTTATTTTTTAAAACAAACAGAAAAATACTGCTTACGTATGGTTTCCGAATATTCATCCCCTCTCCCCATTTCCAACCCCATTACGTTTTTACCACATAATTTAGGCAAACCTCATTTTTTATCCGATTTAGATAAGAATTTGTACACTCATATTTTAAAACAAACAGAAAAATACTGCCTACGTATGGTTTCCGAATATTCATCCCCTCTCCCCCTTTCCAACCCCATTACGTTTTCACCTTATAATTTAGGCAAACCACATTTTTAATCCAATTTAGATAAGAATTTGTACACTTATACTTTAAAAAAGAGAGAGAAATACTGTACACATTAATTTCACAAAAATCCAATTCCTCTCCTCTCTTTCCACCACCTTAATTACCCCCTCTTCCCCATAACACCCCATAATTTAAACAAACCCGCAAACCGTTCGCCCGATTACGGCGAAGCTATGGTGAATTGTCGAGGGGATGTTGAAAATGGTTCCTGTCAAAAAAAAATTAAAAAACCCACCCCTCCTCCCCATAATTTAGACAAAACCACATATTTCATCAAATTTCAATGGGAATTTGCACACTTATACTTTGAAACAAACAGAAAAATACTGCCTGCATATGTTTTCCAAAGCGAATCCCCTCTCACCCTTTCCAACTGAAAATGAATGAAACTGCAGTTTAAAATTTATATGTAAATATTTTTTTCATTTAATCTATGTGCCTACTCAAGTCCAGCAATAGTGAAGCATTGCCGGGTCAGCTAGTTTTATTATAAATAATGAATATTTTTCTTGTCTATCCGGACCATGTTGACTTTATGTAGAAGGAACTTTGAATATGTCATAAGCATTAAATTAAGTTATGGAAATTCACAGCTCCTTTAGATTTTTATAATAGAAATAGATGTTAACTTCTATTAGAGTTGTAACTTTACTTACAATTTAACAAAGAAATGCTGTTTACTTAAATACAGCAAACAGCGTTAAATAAAGAAATTTCCGCCTATATTATACGTAATATGAAGTGTAGATACTGATTATTTCAACTACGAGACAATGAAAGCTGATATGGACTACACAGATATCGAATAATTAACTTCTCTTGAATGGTCATGTTTCATTCCAATGACTATTCTGTTTTTACAGGGAAAATAAAACGGTTATTAAAAGCACAAATTGAGTTTTATTGCAATGTTATTTACAGAGTAATTTGACGACAATTTTAATATCATGTAGAAAAAATCGGCGGGAGCTGTGGGGGAGTGACGGCCGTAAATATTTAGAGCGAACAATACGTCACCTGTGCTTTAGGGTTGCTGACGAGGTACGAAACGAAAACAAGTCATTTACGTTTTCTATACTGTCCACTAGCCTACAAACGTAAGCAACGGCAGAAATAATGATGGGTTGTGGGCCGACCACAATCGTTTACAGAGCGATGTCTTGTCCTTTAGTTGTTGTACCAGAGCACTTTGATGGTTGAGTAATATACGTATTTTTTTTATCATTATTTAACTTGAACTGCTGAAATGCTCTTTGCTATGCGAATATAATGCTTTTGAGTACGTTTATAACCCAGTTTTATCCGAGCTCACAGGTTCCAAATCTTCAAATCCGATTATTGAATCTTTTTAAAAATATAATTGTTGTTACTTAAGAATGAAGTTTCAATCGGTGTTATGAAATGCTCTCGAGTAACTACAAGAATTAAGGAAGTGTTATCACACGATATTTCGGCGATCACACTCGCTATCGCCATCATCAACCGAGATAAGGAAGTGTTATCACACGATATTTCGGCGTTCCCATTCGCCGTTCAGAAGATGACGACAGTGAATCTGATCGCCGAAATATCTTGTGATAACACTTCCTTATCTCGGCTGAAGATGGCGACAGCGTGTGTGATCGCCGAAATATCGTGTAATAACACTTCCTTATCTCGGCTAGTTACCCGAGAGCATTTTATAAGTAATTGTTGTTGGGGTACACTACATAGGTCATAGACAATTTCAATGATACATTACAAGACGTAGCTACTATCACATCAGAGTCCAGAGATAAATTACAATCCCCGGTCATACCCGCGCGGGGTGATGCAATAATGTGTTCACGCTATGCTATATGATGTTTTTTCCTTCGTCTGTCGAATAGTATGTCGCATAAGCGTGCGTGTTTCATAGTTTAGAATACATTCCTATTTAAACGATAAATAATTTTCTGGACAGAGGGGGGAGAGTTTACAGGTAACCAGTGTGACGTATTTCTAAGTCAAACAGTATTTCTGCTTCCTGACGAAATTTTCATGGACTGAACGGGGCCATCTTTTAAGCCTCCAAGCGAGTCGTGGGGACAGTGGTCGCGCATGGGATGCCCTCTTTCAGTAATGAGTTTTCAAAATAATTAATCTGCTGTAACGAGTAATAAAATTAGTGGCAGCGGCGCCGCCATTAATGTGTGTGGCTGAGTGGGTTTTTAATCGGCAGCGTACGTGCTGCTCCACGAACATGCGGGAGCCAATTTATGAGCCCTCGCTGGGCCGCGACCTCACAGCGTGAGCGTATTAATGCAAATCTGGACATGACGAGAGGCCAAATCCATCTCTGAATATCAGAAAAATAATTTCGCAGTGCAAAAATCCGCTTCAAATAATGAAGCGGTACCAACTCTATTGCTGATAATTAGTTATTACTGTTGACCAGCGAATGATAAGGCATCCTCTTTGAAAACTCAGGTTACGGTTTAGAGCACTTTGTATGACCTTCACCTGTACTTTGTCAATTTGAAATACGCCGTGAACTTCTGGTTCACATCCCACGTTGAACTGTAGGTCCAGCCATGAAAGAGGAACGTACGGTACGTCAAAATGAAAGTTTGTTATTCGGCAGCAAAACTACCCTATTTTTTCAACGCCCTGCACTGTCGTACAAAGTTATTTTAAACTTGTTGTATTTATATCACTTTTGTAATTATCGTATTTATTTTTACTCCAAATACATAACATTTAACCAAACGTTGGAAGCAATGGTAACTTTAGAAATTTGCTGTTTAACCATCTCCGAAACATATGTTAAGATTTTGAGCTCTTCGAATCTACAGTTTTTAGTTTTAAAGCATTGCTACAGAAACACAGTGAACATGGCCGACGTGTGATTAAGATCTCCGATCAGAGTACCGCGGTTTGTTATCTTTCGAGGTCCTCAAAATCGTAGATAAAATTTATTACTTATTTAAAAAGTAACATACAACAAACAGGTACATTCTACCATTTTAGTGGTACTGTTGTGTTATTTTCCATACCTTATACATTAATTAATAAAAAAAAATTTCTGTCTTCATTTTGCAAGTGAATATACGTCTTGAAACCTTTATTACATTTATAATTGCCCGTCATTGAACTCTATTATCTAGTAAAGTGTTTTTAAGGGATTTAGAGAATTTTTCAGCGTTTTAATTTTGTAGGAACTGTGGTAATAACACTTTGCATAACGCTTGAAAACATTCCAGACTGAAATGTAAAGTTTTTCGTTTTTTGCTGAATTACCGGAATAGGTTAGTTTTTGATATTACTTATCACAATTCTATTAGACGCTAAACTAAAATGATAATTCAATTTTGAACGACTCTTGAAGTGAAGCAACACTTTCCGTCTTGCCTAATTTCCGTGTTGGAATTAGTTATTTAACAGCCGGAAAAAGGTGAATAATTTCTAGAACAGTTGCACGAGTTGCTGAAACAAGGCGATGAGTTTATTATCATCCTTTCAAGAATTGCCTTACAGAAAAATTGTTGAAATCCCTTACAACAATGTAACATGGTTTGCTGTTATAGTTTTTTTATTAGCAATGTTTTCCAATAAATATCAAAAGAAATCCTCTTGTAATACAGTAACAAACAAACTTTATTCAGTCTATCTATTGCCCAAATCCATCAAGTAAAACGAAAAAAAAGTTTAAATTAAAACAATTAACACGGCATTAACACTGATTTAACAATAAAACGCTACAGCATTGCTGGCAATGAAGTCGTTTAACCTTGAACATCAGCAATCAACATGGCTTTGATGAGAAAGAAGGTGCCCAGGGATTGTTTACGGGCTTCAAATACCAGTTATATAACCTCTGGACTACCTAACGGTTTCAAGAACAGATTGTTTAGACGGTTAAAATCAGTGTCATTATACACTGTTGTATTCCTAGATGCCTCTTCCGTTACAAAGATATGTTCGTCTTAAGAGAATATGATTTTTTGTTGTTGTTCGTTTTACTGAATACAACAAAAAATTGTATTGAAATTTTAATTCAAACTAATTAAGCATTTTTTTTTTGCTTATGGCTTTATGCCTCAATGAGGTCGAGGTCCTTAGAGGCGGAATAGGACTGGGGACAAGGAACTGGAAGGAATTAGGACATGGCCTTTTTGAAGGACACATCGCGGCTTTCGCCTGGAGTGATTTTGGGGAAACCATAGAAAACCCAAATCTAGATGCCTGGACGGAGATTGGAACCAGCGTCCTCCCCAATGCGTGGCCAGAGCGCTAATCGCTCGCCCACCACGCTAGGTAATTAAGTATTCCTCTAATACGTATGTAATTACCACATACTTTCACACAAATTTTATGTAATCACTTCCATTTCAAAATAATTTGAAGTTGTAACGTTACATGAAAAGCCATGTATGCGGAAAAGCAGGTATAGAATGGATGGAAATAAATCCATAGGTGACTGAAAACATGAAATTTTTTTTTTAAAAATAAATCCTTCAAACCAGCGAATTAAAACTTCAAAATTGTTCACAGACACAGTAGGAGAACAGTGTATTCCGTGTGCACCTATCTTCTCATATCATTAAATTTACATCTAGTGAAGTATTATGTAACCGTTTCCTTTGCTTTCTTTACAGTTTTTAGCCTATGTTGTTGTCTTAAACGTAGTACGTGACAACTTCCTTCAGTGTAGCATAACTATCGATCACTAAGAGCAACGTAAGACATTTAGAAGTAATTATTTTGGGCTAATTCTGTGAATGACGCTCAGTAAAGACGATCCACGTGAACAAAGATTCATGCTACATACCGTCATAGGGACATAGGATATGACCAGCCAAAAACGCCAAACCCACCTCTTCAAAACCTTGGCAATTGAGCCGTGTTTCATTCATGAGGAAGTTTATAAGCACTACGTTCTCCATTTCTGGTTCACAGCTTTTTACATTACTTGATATTTTTCTCATTTCTTACTGTCAACATTATATAGATTTTGCTTGTTTTTATTTGATTATTTATTGCCTTATTATTATCATGTATCTCTCCTCAGCGTGCCATTGCCTTCACTGTGTGTTTCCATAAACACCTATCATTAACAATGGCAACACAGTCATTATAGGCTATACACGATAATTCAAATAAGCACCAACAACGCTTAGTATGTGGCATAGCGAAATGATCTTATTTCAATAGAGGACCCAAGCTCGGAAAAGTATAGTTTCGTTGCTGTGTGATGTCAAAATTTGCTGATATTGTTGTTAGTCCTAATAGTTATGCAACCAATTAGTCATAATCGTAAGGCGAATGGGTGAACTGCGACTAACAAAAACTGCATTCCTCAGATAGCCGTTGGTTAGTTTACGTTTATAAATGACAGGACACAACTATGAGTTCTCAGTGAGGAACATAACGGAGCTCCAGCAGAATAAGCCGCGTCACCTGGAGCCTCTTATCATAGTCGTTGCACTGACCCACGAAACTAGTTTCATGGCCACCACAATCGCATGATCTTACACTTTTCGTCTATTTGATATGGAAATCTAGGAAGATATATTCCTGAGGAGGACTTTATCGCACGAATCCATGCACTGATTGAAATACTGAACACACAACCGGAGGTACGTCATCAGGTATGTGATTATCCCAATCATCGATGTATGACCTGTACTGAAGTAGGAGATTAATGTTTTGAAAGTCTTTTTACTGCATGATGTAATACTCTCGCTGGGATTCAACATCATGTTCAAACCGTTCTCAAACGTCGACGGCCTGCAGTGTTTATTCCATGCTTTCCCGACCTTGTCTTGGTATCAAGTAGACTACTTTGTCGAAAGAATACAGAAGTAGATAAGAAATTATCATTAACGTAGGGAGAACCGAAAAATTTTAAAATAAAAATGAAGATAATTTGCACAGACTTACTAGTAATATCATCAGTGAGTTGGCTTAGTTACAAGATTACCGAAGTGGCACTTAAAACAGTAACAACAGAGAATGGACAAGAATTTGCAAGAGTAATGAAGGTTGTCAATTGAAACTCTAGGGGAACTAATAGGATAGTTTCAGTTGAACAGAAGCATCATGCTACTAATAGTAGGGACGAATCCAACAATCCAAAAATATGCATACACAAACAATGATGAACATGAAGACATGGAAGAAGGAGTGAGCAGATAGAAGATCTAATGAAAGGATTTAAGGAGACGATACACTTACAGTAGTGCAGGGTATAAATTCGTTTACAGGCAGTATTAGAAACATATAAACTGTTGAAAATTATAGGCTTGAAGAAAAAAGTAAGGAAAAATAAATTATTGATACAAAACGTTTTTCGGTCTGCTGGCAGTTTTGATACTGCAAAATGATTTACATTAAGAAGAGATTTTATATATTAAAAAGATGATTTAGGTATCAGAAGAAGTCTGTCAACGCTATCTTCGAAGTGACCATAATCAGGTAACGGCGAAATTTGATTCAAAGTTTAAAAATTTGCAGTGAATGAAAGACTAAAAATGTGAAAACATCAACCTAAATAAATTGTGTTGAAAATTTCAGGCGGAAAAGATACAAGTAAATGTAACGAACAAAGGGTGAAAAGAAAAAAGTCTTGAATATTTCGTGGAAGTAATAGATACACTGATTATAAAATAATGGATGACAGAATATATTTAACATACGATTGAAGTAACGAAGAAATTGAGTCTGAAATTCTGTCAGATCTGAAAGCCAAGGAAGCAGCTTTTAGAAATGCTACAAACTACAAATAGAAGACAAAAAAATATGATTCCTTGAAAATAATGAACATACAATTGGATGTAATGTGGTATAAACGTTGTGGAAATACTATAAAATATGACCATGGAAAGCTTCTTTTCTATGAGGAACAAATAACAATCGGAAGGAAGAACGATACTGGAATTCTTTATCATGGACTCAGAAAAAAAAGAATATTGCAACCAATTACAAGAAAGAGGTTTGAGGACTGAGAAAATAGTGAGTTATGAAAAAGCTAGGAGATAATGATAGTCCTTTGATAATAATAATAAATGCAGGAAAATTTTTTATTTCATGTCTGTAGCTTTCTTAAACATACAGAAAATCGTAAATTTCATTTACTGTTTGCATTTTATGTTATATTTATTTGTTTATACCTAAAATGTTTCTGTTAATTCCAGTATTATTGCAATATTACATCCTGCTATACAACGATTTTAGCCATTTTGAATATTTGGTAGCATAATTTAAACAATATAATGTGCGTTGTTCCCAGCAGAGTGGTGACGCGATTGAGTCTGTATATCCCATGTAGTTTATGTAGCCACATGTTCTGAAATCTTAAGATTATGTTCTTAATGCCGTCCTAGTCTTTTTAGTTGTAGTTTGGAATGTCAACTGCTCCATTTCGCAAAAGTGTTTTATGATGGACCAAGATGAATTTCATTTGTAGTAATGTCGTATAAAATCTGCTTGAGAATATCCATTTCTTGTGCCAATGTGAGTTCGGTATTCGAGTGTGAAATTCTTTATAATAGCTTATTTGTCCTTTTTTGTTGTAACTTCTTCTTGATCTCAAAGGTTCTTTAGACTTGGGCAAACCAATGCAAGTATCTTGTGAATTCTTCTTCGCAGTGGTATAATCCTTGGCTACCTGGTCTACTGTTTCATTACTGCAAATAGAACATTGATCTTTCCGACTGCATATTGATTTTTTTGGGTTTGCCTTGTAATTTTGTTTATTTCTTGAATAATGCGAAAAATTGTTGGCTGTTAGGTAGTCGTGTTGCACAGCGGTTGGGAATAGTTAGTGCATAGTGATGATGTAAAACAAATTATCTGCGCTTTCTCCGACCTTCAATATTGGCTTAGTTCAGCTGGTGACTAGCTTTCAGCACCCAGTACTTCAAGTCATTGTAACTATAATGGACAGCTTGTTACTACATTACCAGCCAAGAGAGTGATCGGTAAGATTTTTGCTTCCCAATCGGAAGGGCCCGGGTTCAAATCCCCTTCGACCATCCAGATTTCGGTTTTCATTATGTGTCTAAATCATTCCAGATGAATTCCGGATGGTTCTTTCAAAACAACATGGCCGAATCTCTTCAGGTTCTTTGCCTTCCGTTCTTAATGACCCCGAAATTGACGAATCATAAAGCCACCACGTCCGTCTCCGCACTGTTTTCTGCTCAATCTTGCTACTTTGTTCTCGTTGCAACAAATCTGAGGAAAAAGAATTAAAGAAAAAGTTTATAATCATATTAGCCAGATTTATACAAACAGAAAATAATCCACAGATTTTTTAAAAACCATAATAGCTACAAGTAGAGGTTAATAATACTATGAGATTTCTCAAACATAAAAAAACTCTTAATTGAGTCGCACGAAAAATAATCCAAAATAAGGTATAGTACGTACTTCACATTCACAAAACATAATTATTTAAATATAATGATAATAATGGGATACAACTGTGACAGCAAACAGGGACTACAGTATATATAACAATTAATTAATGGCGTTTAATGTTATGCCAGTAAAGAAATGAATAGGAAGACTAATAACTACCATACAGGATATTACCACAATATCAAGCTGCTGCTCTCCATTCTACAAAGAGAAAATATAGGAAGAACAGTAACGGCTGATCCTCAAAATATTTATTACTTGAAGATTGTTTCGTACTGTTGTTGTGAAATTATTGGAAATATCTGACTTTCAATTAGGATTTAAACGTCCGACCTTGTTGCATAAAAATAGCAAGGTCCGTCAGATGCTTTCTCTTCTATTACTTCACAAAAGAAATAGGTCTGGTTCTAATTATTAAAAGAGATCAAGGTCTAACATAGACGCTACGGGTCCCGAAAATAATCTACGTATTTATTTTGTAATTAAATTGCAACATCACATCGATATATTAATGATTATAAATATAAACAATGTATGTAATTAATTTTAATATAAATTGTAAATGTCACATTATAATAGTACTGTTGTATCTCTGGAAGCAATGAATAACCGGTCATATCAGAGCTGAGCAAATGGAGAATGTTTAGAATCAAGAATGGAGACACAATAAGAAAAGAATAGGATGACTTGGAGAATAATTCATCATAAGTTATGAAATAATTAGTTGGACTATAAAAGAGAAAACTAACTGAATTTTATAGAAATTATTAAAACGAAAATTTTGATTAAATTGTTAAAAGTACGCGAAGTTGTGAAATGAAGTTTTGATCAGTATAATTCAGAAAGTTATTGATATTAACGTAAACGACGGATTTTTTTAAGCAATGAATAGGAAGCGAGAGAAAGTACTATAAACATTTTATTTCAGACTATAAAAAGAGAAAAGGAGATTGGAAATATAACCGGAGATTTGGCGTTATAGGTCATCTAAGCCCACAATAAAGCACAAGATGTTATCGTCCTGATTTGAGGTGAGTAAGAAGATATAATATGGTAAAAGTAAAACAAATATAATATTTTTTTGAGACTTGTTTTCATCGAATGAAAACGCTTGATAGTTTCTTTGCGAAAGTTTCATAAGAAAAAAAATAGTTGTCAAAACTGATTACAATTATTGAATATTATGGGTTTACTGTTTCTTGTAGTGTACTAAATTATCCACTCGCTATTTTTATATATATATATATATTAATCTTACTTTAAGATTAATAACAAATAATTAATCATTTAGTAGTTTAATGAACATGTAAAACAATAACAGCTTGAATGTTTCCTTTACATATTAATCTTGATTTATTGTGTCGACTACAACATTGTGATCCATTCGTCTCCAAGGTCAGAATCGACACACACAAACTCCCTTGACAACTCCAAACTATAATCCAGAGATCATCATTCTCGGTGCCCAGAGAAGTATTATTTCTTTCCTACTCAGAGAAACAAAATTAGTATTCAAATAAATAGTTACCCTACAATATGTAACAATGTCTGGAAATTTGCAATTGAACTAGACATTAAAAGACTACAGCAAAAAACATGTTACATTGTTGAATATTCAGTTATTATTCCACTGCTCGCAGAGCAAGACAAAGGGCGAATTGTTTGCCACGCGATCCATATGTAAAACGTTTTATCTGTGCGGAGAATTTGACTTCTCAGCGGAAATTGAGAAGTATATCATGCAGTCTGTGCAGCTATATATCGGTTTATCGATCAGCAATTGGTTTTACCTAGCACATTTTGAAGACAGCGCAATGGGAGTATATAACTACATCAAACTATTTTGAAGGAAAGTTTTTTGTGTTAGTGATTTGTTATCTTAAGCATTGTTATCATGTTTAATTTTTTACAGTAGTTAAACTGAAGTTCTTTAGGCAGAAAACAATCTAACCCCTTATATATATATATTTACCTGGGCAATTATGTACTGACTTCATTAATACGGCTTAGCTCACTGATACCTTTATTAGTAATCAGGCACATGCATTTTTTTTCCAGAGGGTTAAATTGAGATCGCGATACAGTGAATGTATTCGTACAAGGGCAACAGACGCTAAATTTTTTGAACAGCAATGTTAGTGGAAGTTGGGTTAGGTCGAAATGCAGGCAGGACCAGAATTCAACAGGCCCAAGTTTTTACAAAATAATTCACCATGATTTTAGTTTTGTAAATAATTTAAGCTGCTTTAATAAGCCCCGAGTTACTGAAGCTATTACTTCATACGAATGGAAATACACCCGTATTTATCGTGCTGAATAAGGCTTGGACCAGTAATAAAACCAACATCACGCGATATAGCATAAGGTTTTGGGATTACTAACTTATTTTTAAGTTAATTGGTTTCCTAATTCTGACAATATCAATTCAGTAGAAGTTCCAGCTGCTACTCTGTGTAAACTACAACCGAAATATGTACAACATTACAAATTCAAGGTTATTAGCATTATATAACAACAATTCTATTTATTTAGTCAACCGCAAAGAAATGAATTGCCAAAACATTCCTTTCACCCGTCATTTTTGATGGGCTTAGAGGCCAGTTAGATTATAATCTTTGGCAGTGCTAGGAAGTGTGATTCATGCATGAACGAAGGAGCTATGATATTTTGGGATGTAGGACAACTCGTTTAGAAGCACTGAAGTCGAGAAATTAAAAGAACGATCAAACAGTACTACACTAAAAAAAAAAAAATGCTTGTCTATTAATTAATAACGGGTGTAAAGATTTATTATCTGGTATCGTCCCATTATTAAGTGGCTGGAAGCCTGAGTTTTCTTTATTTACAACTGTATGAAACGCTTCTGTCATACTAGACTGTTCATAGAATGCACAAATAGTTTACGGAATATAAACCATGGAGGAAGGAAATATATGGAGGAGAAGTGACGTTAAATCGGTGAAGCAGGCTCTAAACTCTCCCGCATGGCGGCAGCAGCGGTATTACGCTTCCAAACATTGCGATGTTCCCAGTATATCTCGAAAACTAAGCAAGATATCGAAAAATTTTATTCTTTATTTTCGATTTGTCTCGTCGTGTTACATAAGAATCGATCATTAAATTTGACTTTTGCGAAATTTTTCTTCTCCATTTTAACCTCACTTATGATACAGTATATCTCTAGAACTAGGTGAGATATCGAAAATTTTTATTCTTTATTTTTCATTTGCCTCATCTTTTTAAATAAGAATCCGTCATCAAATTTGACTTTGACCAATGTTTTCTTCTGAATTTCAACCAAAACCATTTCACATTTGGGACGGAATATCTCGAAAACTAAGCAGGATATCAAAAAATTTTATTCTTAATTTTTTATTTGTCATATCGAGTTACATAATAATCCATCACCAGATTGCGGCGTCACCTTTATACTAGAGTCCCCTTGAGGTTTTTGTACATATTCCCCGTGTCTGTATGGAAGCGGCCATGCCCCCTCCACTCCGGCCATGCCCCCCCCCCACTCCTCCTAACCCTGCTTCACTTCAATGCGTGGTGAAGGTCACTTGCGTCGTCTCCATATATTTCCTTCCTAAGGTGACGCCGCAATCTGGTGATGGATTATTATGTAACTCGATATGACAAATAAAAAATGAAGAATAAAATTTTTTGATATCCTGCTTAGTTTTCGAGATATTTCGTCCCAAATGTGAAATGGTTTTGGTTGAAATTCAGAAGAAAACATTGGTCAAAGTCAAATTTGATGATGGATTCTTATTTAAAAAGACGAGGCATCCTCCATGATATAAACAACATTGCTGGAGATTAATTTTATTGGTGTGTACGAGCGCTCTCTGGTTGTACTGCCTTTAGAATCTCAATCACGACTAAAATCTGTTCCAAGCAATTTGAAAATAGAATGTATTTGCGGGTTGAGAAGAATTCTGGATGTATATTTACTTCAACACAACATTCCTGAATTCCAGTTTACAATCAGAAATGCAAATGCTGCTGCAATGGTTTTATTCAGTGAAATTGTTGGAGCTTGTAATGAGAGAGATGCAGTATCTCGATGGTCTGAATACAAATGCTTGTCCAATAAACCTCAAAACATTTTAGTTTTCTGCATAGTAAAATTGCATTGTTACCATGTTTAAGTGTTTTTAAATTTCTCAGATACATGCACCGCATTGTAACAACTCGTGAGCAATCCCGGATACCATCGACTCCAAAAATACATATTACGAAATTTCTGGGTCAGAAATTTATCACGTTTGGTGATCCAAAAGATCTGAGGCTCGTGTCAGACTGAAGACTAGTTCATTCACGTTAATGGGTAGCCTAGCTCGTAGGTTAAAGCCTCACCGAGAGTGGTGGGTGAGTGATTAGCGCTCTGGGCTCGCATTTGGGCGGACGGCGGTTCGAATCTCCGTCCGGGCATCCAGATTTGGGGTTTCCATGGTTTCCCTCGTTCATTCCAGGCGAATGCCGGGACGCTTCCTTCAAAAGGCCATGGCGAATTCTTTCCTGTTCCTTGTCCCCAGTTCCATCTCGCCTCTAATGACCTCGACGTCGACGAGGCGTAAAGCCATAAGTAAAAAAAAAAAAGTTTCTGTCAGTTCCGTGACGTGAAGTAGGGTTCCGAGATTAGTAACTCGCTCTCGACTCGTCATACCAGATTGATTACTCGTGATAGACTCTCAGGTTCAATCACCTTAGAAATTTTTCTGCTAGTATTATTGAGGACTCTTTGAATCTCTCCACGATGATTAGCTAACAGACGTAAGTTCTCGTAATGAAAGGTATGGGAGAACTCATGTAATTAGTCAAAGAAAATCTGATCCCAGGACAACAAGTGATAAAGACTGACTCATTACATCAGAGGACAATGCAATTATATGTGTACATCGGACGACTGAGAGAAGAACTGGCTGGTTTGACGGGATTAACTTCTGGGCACGCTAGACCACAGACTGCAGATAGAGAACAACGTTCCTAACACCCTAAACGGGGGACGGTCGCCACTTTCTCCGCTGGTATCCACGAATAGAGACACATCCAAACCTACTACCCTCCAGCGAATCAAATCCTCTCCTGTATCTGATTTCGCCCCATAATAAGTATAACAGGCATTGATCACTTTTGTAAACGAATTAGGTTAAGATCATTTTATGCTTAAAATCGAAATACTAAATTTTAAAAAGTTGTTTATATTTTAATACTTCACCAATTCTATAAAATGGGCCTCACCAATTAATTTACTAGCCTCCGTTTTTGATACTTAATCAGATACCACGTGGCACAAATAACGGTTTGAATAATATAATTAATAAAGAACTCTTAGCTCGCTTCCCAGAATACGAAGTTCTTCAGGCAATAGTAGTATACACAAAATCAGTTTTAATAAAGAACAAGGGAAATCTCTTAAATTACAAATATTAAGGGGTCCTTCTAAATTAAAAACAATGTAGTGGTATATCTTACCTTCAGGTGCCACTTTTGATTATTCTGTACCTCCTCAAGTTTCACTAATACTACATCAACTCTGAATGAAAAATAAATAAAAAATTAAAAAATTAAAAATAGAGGCAATCTTGAAATAGCGCAGGGTAGGAGTGTCCTCTTAGAAATTACATCGTTGTTTTTATTCGGTTTAAACATCAGAAACCTACATCGATGATTTTCGAAGCATAGCTTTATAACATCAATGTTCTTTCA
Source organism: Vandiemenella viatica (assembly GCA_031002005.1). Taxonomy (NCBI): domain Eukaryota; kingdom Metazoa; phylum Arthropoda; class Insecta; order Orthoptera; family Morabidae; genus Vandiemenella; species Vandiemenella viatica. The sequence goes on from JARYHS010013631.1 coordinate 28,780,979, forward strand.
GCATCCAATACTTTTATAATTTATTTGCTCAACAAATACAAACCAACAATAATCGTCCCGTTTAATTTCTTACCTTTTCCTTTAAAATCGCCGAGAGAAAACGTGACAATAGTTTGATATTCACCATTTCCAGTCGAACTCAGATAGTTCATTGTCCTTCGTTTGGTCTGTTTGAACATAGAGTAACACTATACGAGCATTGTAGTGTTGTAGTTGTAATGATGTGTTTAATTTTATGTTTTTTTTTGTTTATGGTTTTACGCCTCGTTGACGTCGAGGTCATTAGAGGTAGGAAATGAATGAGTGCAAGGAACGGGAAGGAATTCGGCCAAGGCCTTTTGAAGAATTCGCCTGGAGCAATTTTGGGAAACTATGGAAAACCCAAATCTGGATGCCCGATTCAAACCCGCCTCCTCCCGAATGCGAGCCCAGAGCGCCAACCACTCACCCAACATTAAAAAATTAATTTTATGATGATGTGTGTTGGTTAAGTAGTGTTGTATGAGTGAGTTATAGCTTTGTGAGTGAAACAGACTACAAATTAACAGTAATATTTTATTACGGTACCAGACACAAAATACTAAAGTCTAAATCTGCCTAAAAATATTAATTTTAAGCCTTTAACCACTTAACACCAATGGCTTTTAGGTCAACTTTGCAGAAACAAAGGTTTACTCAATCGTTTTCCTTTCTGACTGACTGACTATTTGAGCAGCCTTCGAAAATAAAAGTTCGGATGCAACAGAAGTCCCTACAATAGTCAATCAGATGTTTCCCCAACCAGGTTTATATCTAAACTAGACAACCCATGCGGAAATTTCGCTAAAAAAATACGATGAATAGTGAGGTTGAATGCTTGTAATACAATGAAAAGTAAAACCGCACTTTTGTAGCAAATATTTATTTGTTTAATGTAATAGGTACGCATCAAAAAATATTACGACACAGTTAGGACAATATAAAACACACTGTATGTACGACAAACTGTCACTGAGCTTAACAGAATAGAACCAACCTGAACAAAATGCACACAGCGTCTCTGTGATATGTGTTGCTGAGCGAATAAAATGTTTATATTGAAATTGAAAAAAAAAATATCCATAACAGAAAAAAATATCCGAAAAGCTATTTATTATATATAAAAAAACCAGTTTATTGACATAACTGTGATATCTGCTACTGCAATCTAGGGACTGTAATACACGCAACCACCTTAACCATCAAATTCCGAAAAAAACTTTCTTAATTTATGATTTTACCTAATTTGAGACCTTAATCTTTGAAAAGATATGTCATTTATCGATTTCGGTGTCAAAGGAGGTAAATGGCTCGTAATTAAAAAAAAAAAAAAAAAAAAAAAGTGTTGTACAAATAATATTGATAAATTCTTTTGTCCACCAAGAGTCGAATTCCAAAAAATTCCTTTTATAAAATATGTGTGACCAAAGCAGACACCTTGTTCTTTAAAATGATTCCTAATTTATTGATTTAGGTTAAGCATCAAGCGAGGTAAAAAAAAAAGTTTTAGAAATGTTGATATTTATGCCCCTTAAGGGTTGCAATTGAAGAAAGTTCTTTCTTAAATATGATGTGACCAAAACAGATACTTTAATATTTTAAACGATACCTCACTCATGGATTTCGGTTAGATATCAAAGGAGATTGGCTCGTGACAGAAACATGCGTTGTTGAAATTTTATAGTTTTGCCCCTAAGGGTCGAATTACGAAAAATTCATTTCTTAAAATATAATGTGATCACGGCAGAGACCTTAATCTTTATTTTGATACCTCATTTATCTATAGTGGTTAGATATGAAGGGAGATAAATTGGCTCGTGACACAAAAACGAATTGTAAAAATATTGATACTTTTCCATTAAGGGTTGAATTCCGAAAAATTCCTTTCTTAATATATAGCGACAGCAAAGCGGCTATCTTAATCTTTAAAATGATACTACATTAAACGGTTTCAGATAGGTATCCAGGGATATAAATGACTCATAACACAAAAAAACAGAATTTTAGAAATATTGATATTTTTGCCCTTTAAGTGTCGAATTCCGAAAAATTCATTTCTTAAAATATGATGTGACCAAAGTGGAGACAATAAGCTTTAAAATGACACCTCATTCATTGATTTCGGTTAAGTATGAAGGAAGATAATGGCTTGTAACAAAAATACACCTTATAGAAATAATGCATATGATATTGAATAGTATCAGGTGACAGTTGTTTTAGAGTAATAATATCTTATTTTGATTAACAGTAAACACCGTAAAACAGTAGGAATGAACATAAAAAATTGATTTTATTCATTCGCAATACGGACGGGATAGCCAATCGCAAGAGAAATTCATCTTCACCGTCGTTATGTCCCGCTAATTGCTCACAGTTGCCACCACCTGATAATGACAATTATTTTAAACTGAAATAATTTAATTTGACTTAGAATAAATTTAGTAATCTTAATATTTATTTCTATTATTTTTGTCATTGTTAGCCAGAGTTAGTTTTTTTTAAATTGATTCGATATTTTTATATAAAAAAATCAATGCATCGAATAGAAAAATTCTTCGCCAAAACATCGAATCAATCCAATGTGTCGTATGGTAAACATCAGATGCAACGAAGCATTGATGTTTAGTGAATCCGTAACGCAGGGTAATATGCAAAACAGAAACGCTGTCGTTTGCGGAATCTTTAACCACTAGTTACTTGCATTCGGCGACTCGTGCTGTTTTTCTTATTTTCCCCAATTTGATGGACGGCACGGAGGAAATAGTCAAGCAAGCACAAAATAATGTTTTAGAAGCAGGTAACAATTTTCCTCCTTGCAACAAGCTAGCTGTATTTTATTTGGCAGTATTATCAAAAGTGAAGTAAGAAAGAAGATGTAGCTAGCATCTACAACCCCCCGGACTATTTGTTCCAGTTGGCAGTAAGTATAAAAAGTGTGTAATAATCCTGATGCCCTCGTCATGATACAAGAAAACATTGTATATGGAGTTACAGGGGTTTATAAAGAAATCATTAAAATTAGCTTCATGTTTGCATTAATCCACTGTTATTCTTTGATGAAAATTCAGAATTTTATGAATAGGATCAAAATCCACATAGAGGCTAGTGTTTCTCGGATGAACTATGTACGAAGAGTGGACATTAGCTCACTTGGAAATGTTAGAGTGAGATTCTTGGCGGAGTACTTGATCCTCTATATCTCCTTTGGTTCACGTCGTCACTGGATAGTTTCAAACGATCAAAGTTCGCCCAGATTTGATGAGAGTGGCTCCGTAAACAAAGTTGGCGGTCGTTTGCTCGAGCCGTTTGTTGAAATTGGATATTGGCGGACCTTGCGTCGTATGTTTTACTTCACTCACACGCATTAGTCTTAGGTAACTAGTTTAGAGTTGCATTAAGGTCGCGATATTATCGCTTAGTGATCGCACCTCTTTCATTCCTTTCACCTACGTTTACAATTCTTTATTATGTTATCTTATTCAGATTTGTCGTGCGTAACGCAAACTAAATCAGTTTTAACTTTACTTACAGCAGTAGTCTAACTATTTCTATTTACAAAGATTTTTATTGGTTTTTGTAATTACTTTTTTAAAAAAAAATGGCATTCGGCTACTGGGCCATACAGCCAGCTCAGTGTGATTTGTTGCTATCAAGTATTGACGCAAGGACCTACAGCACGGACAAAACATTCACAGACACAACACTAAACACCCATGCCCTCGGCCGGACTCGAACCGGCAACCTTAGGTACGCGGAGCTAGCGCTCTAGCCCCTACGCTACCGAGGCCGGCTTTGTAATTACTTCTCACCTGATATAAGCACTTGTAAAACACTAGAGTAATATGTAAACACTCTCATATGATATTACAATTATTTTGCTTCCATAAATTAGTGGATATTTTAATGACAATCATTGAAAAGTAGCTGTATGCCAAATGATGAAATAAATAAAAAGTTATTAATGTAATTGTGTACTTCACATGAATATTAAGTTCACCGTAAATAAGTTAACTAAGCGCCAGATGAATTGGGAAAACCATTACAAGTAATGATGATAATTTATGGCTCCATATAGTGAGACGAATTTCAACATCCATTCGTATAATGATGTATAAATACGAAGTATTATACACGTTAGATAAATGTTATATGACTAGAAATTCACAGAAGTTTGCTGTTAGTTATTATCACCCATAACAGAAAGAAACATAAGTTCGATTTAGTCAATGTTTAATTTAACCTGACATTGTTGTTTTTGAGATTAACGATAGAAGTTAGCCGAAACCTAGTTCTCGTCATTTTATATTTAACTTTGCACTACTGCTCAAAACTGTGAAGTTTTTGGTTAATCTATAAAATTACTGATACTGGTTAAAGGAAAATACTAAGATGTTAAAGTGAAGAGAGGCATACAAAAAAATAAAATGTAATGATATCGGGAACACTTAACAATAAGCCTTTAACGGGACATTCCCCAAATCTGTTTTTACAATTTGCATTTCCGTGTTTTAAGAACAGTTGCAGTTTGGAAGAAAGATGAACATATTCCATCAAAAAACAGTAATCTCAACACACATACACTGAAGCCCGTTGTTACTTCGAAATTATTGTTTTACATTATCATAATTGTATGTAGAAAGGAAGAGGTTAGCACAGGATAGGAAGGGATGGAGGATTGCATCAAACCAGTCTAAAGACTGACGACAGCAAAAAAAAAAAAAAAAAAAAAAAAATTGTACCCAAGATTACTACCAAACAGGATACCAATTTTCATCACAGAATTTTTTAATGATATTCATCCGTAGTGAAAAATTAAGATCAGACTCAACGAAGAAATGCAAGAGCAGATACTGCTGAAAAATTTGTGTCACGTGGGCAGTTTTCAAATGAGCTCTTATCTGATTTAATATTCTATGAAATTATAATGGACATAAGACGGGGATACATAGTACTTACATTTCATAGTACTTAGACGGTAGAGCACTAACTGCGGATTGAGATCCCCGTTCTGGAGGCTAGTGCACAAAACTACAACTGTTTGTGCAATATTAGACGGGAATATCTTCAGAAAAGAAACAAGACAACAACATTTATTAAAATAATGAATGGAATATACAAAGAAGCACTAACATACGGTGACTGGATCTGAAAAGTACTATTGAAGATCAGATGTTTAGGGTAGCTGATAGTGGGAACAGATATGGAAGAGAGAAGAAACTATTTGAGATAAAACTCGGAAACTGGTATAATCTACATGTATAACAATGGTGAGGCCGACACTAACTTAACTGATTCTACCGAAACGGAGTTTGAAAGTTCTAATACAGAAAAAAAACAACTAAAATGCATTGATACGCATTTGAACAGGCTTACGGAGAGATGGCAAATACAACGAATGGGTTAGAGAAAGAGGAATGATGCGGGATCAGTATTTATCAACAGTGGACAACGGAGTAATAGATACAATTATCCAAAACAATGAACACCGAGAGTTCCACAACTACTTTTAATCTACCACATTCGAAAAAAGAAAAAAAAAATTTAATGACAATTAAAGGTAAAATGTATCGTTAGTGAAATGTTTTGCTACTTCCTATCACTCTGTTACCCAGTAGGCATAATCTGCACATTTTTGTTCTGCAGTGTTGCATGATTGATTAGCCAACCGCGCTGTTGTGTTGGCGGCCCTGTAGGCAGGTGGTGTATCAGCTCTTTATGGCCGCTCGGTATACGGGATCACGGACCAAACGCAGTTTACGGCCTCCTGGCTGCTGCTAACGACACTGGAAGCCGCTTCTGGAGAGGTGCTGAATTTTTATAACCCGGTGTCAAGCGCCAGACCGTAAACTCGAGAGTGGCTCCGGGTTAGCTATCCACCCCCAGGTCTCTACAGGAAGCCAGCTTGTATCTACCATCACGAATAGTCGATATATCAAGTTGGAGTCTAACGGCGTGAAACGTAAATTCCATCATTTAGAAAGACATTATTGATTTGTAGTTTTCACACTGCTGATGCCGAGAACTTTTCTAAATAGTTTGCATTTCACTTCCAGAGTATCAAACATAGCTATGGTTAAATACTCTAGCAATACTATGCATCGAGTACTTATTATTTGATTAGGTCGTTTATCACTTTATGTATCAGATCTGCCTTGTCCGTTTCTTCTAATTACTGTAGCTTGCATGTAACACAAAATCGCAGATACTCACGAATGACATGTTCTAAAACCATGCTGCTGATTTACAAACCACCTTCTTTCCTGACAGACAGATGTAGGTAATAATGTTTATAACGTAACAAAATAAATGTCAAAGTGCGTGCCACTTCTGATTTCCGTCAAGGGAATTACGCATTTACAGCTACTTTCTGAGGAAATTGGGTTGATTTTTATTGCCTTTTCGCAGCACGATTACTGTTATTGTATAAGTAAAAAGAGTCACAGATGACCATGTAGTATATAGTGCGTTGTTCGGGGCGAAAGAAGGGAGAATATCAATTTCGCTGACAGCCCGTTCAGCGTTACAATTACTAAATACAAAAAGGGACCACCAAGTCTAAGGCCCACATAAGATGGATGAATCACCTTCAACAGTATAGCATGGAATTATTCGTTGTCAACGGCATAGAGGTTTTGGTTTTAACTCTACTCAAGCCTCTTAAAACCAATCTGCCAAATACAAAGTAATTGTGTATACCATTATTTGCGGCAGACTCCCAAGGGTGGTTCGACCACCAAAGTAACATAATTTCAATTTTCCGGTCAATCCATCTCTGTTTCGCTACCCTTCTTTAATTTGGCAGACCCCGTTCAATCGCTTACCCTAGCGCATAATGAGTACCCACAACTTTACACGGAATTTGAACCGCGAACTATACTCCGAGCTATCAAAACACAATTTTGCCTGCGGTGAAGGTGAGTTTAGGTTGGCTTTTTTTAAACAATACGTTAAGGAATATACGAACCATAGAGGAATCTGAATGAATGGATACAAAAATATACCAGAAATGTAGTAGCTAATAAACCACAGTAGATACTGCCCACTTTCCTTCCTTGATGATGTTGATACCTCACGCCAGTATCTCACAGTAGGCCTAAAAGTCTTGCAACTGCGAACGTACATTTTTAGTTTTTGATACTTGATACTGTTTCACTCGAATCTTTCATTTTCTCTCTAATTAGAGATAAGATTTTAATCTCTCTGAATTTGATTGCAATACTGCCTTGAAGTCATAGTTGCGCATTAATTATTGCAACACCTGAAATGCGTTTGATTTCAGTGTATGATGACTGCAAAGTATAAATGGCCAATAACTTACTGCCCCTGCACCGCCTATTATAACGACTACTAATATGGCTTTGTTAAGCTTACTGATCACCTTTTGGAGTTTCATTCGGTTTCTGTATTTTTATATTATTAGATGTATATAAGCTGCTGTAAAATACGCCTCATGAATCGCAATGATGAAAGAAATGGTTAAGAAGGTACTGCGATTTCAAAATACAGCTTTAAAATCAGTCGATTAAGTTATATTGTATATTAAAGTGGATGGGAAGATATGAATCAACTTATTCCAATAGCAGCATTATACGTATACCACTGAATATTTTTCTATATTCTGATCTTAACGGCAATTCTAACAAAAACAAAAAGCATTAAAGTCGTGAAAAGTGAGATACGATGGCTCTGTTTTACGCTCTAATAGGCCTTATTCCTCCAGAATGGATTGCAGGAATTCTCGTAGCCGTACGTCAAAAGAATTCTACGGCCCTATTAAGTGGAGCCTGCGTGAATTCTTGAGCCCGGGCGTCTCAATTTTAAGGATTCCTCGAGGATTCCTTTGAGCTCCATCACGAGGATTAAGTAACGTGAGGAAATTTGACGCCTTCGCCAGCCTCTAAATTGCATTCCTCGGCGGCGGCGTCGAAGACCGCGATCGCACCGAGGCTGCGGGGGAATTTTCAATTGGCTGCACGCGCCGGCACTTGCTGTCCTGCCGAATAGTGAGCTCCGTGTCAACTACCGTATAAAATAATCAATGGATCAGAAATTTCTTTTCATTTGAGAAACTTGTGACAGATTAGAACCATTAATATTAACCCGGGATCACTCGCGCCTATTGTTGTCGCGCGATAACTCCCGTGTTCGATTTTTTCTAACAAAGATATTTTTTTACGTTTTTGGCTGTAGGTTCCATACAGTGCTACAATTAGCTAGTAAATTACTTCTCTATTATTACCAACACATTATAACGACATATAAACATTAAATGAAACATATATCTTGCTTCAATTTTAAATTCGAATTTTTTGCTTCCCCTTTTCCACCTGGAAGCTGTGTCACAGTATTCTGACGAGCTGTTTTTGATGGAGAGGCTTTGTGCTTGAACCATTTTGTTTTCCCATCCCTACCTAGATACATATCACGATTTGCAGAAGTCAGGGCTACAGTAGACGCAGTTTCAGAATCGCTGCTAGACTGATCTGTTGCTGTGTCTATCTCTTCATGTTCAGACTGTGCGTCGGTATCTGAAGACAAGCCTTCTATGTAGATATATTCGTCCAGCGGTTCCTCTAGCCACATCCATATCTTTTCGTTTGTCATGACGTTTTCCTGGAAAATTTTATATATTTTCACAACTGACATTGTATATCATGTACTTGGTGTACACAATTGCTTCATTCAATATACAAAACCCAATAAGTATACTTACTTTTTTTTTTTATAAACCACGTAATACGTGCAGAATACGTCCAGGAGAAGAAATTAACCTAATCGCACGTCACTAGCACAGAGAAACAGACTAAAAGAAAAGCAAGGTGGTGTTTCACGAATGCACAAGGTACTGTTACGCGAAAACTCCCGTGTGAGAAATAATCTAACAATGCACACCGCTTCAAACAAAGCCGCTACCAGCAGGCTTTACTTGTACTATGAGCGACGAAAGACACGTGGAATGAAGGTAGAGATATCAAAGAAAGCATTGCTAGACGAAAATTTCAATATCTTTGAAATATATTGTAATATTTCAGTAGAATCATCAATGTTAGATTTTTTCTCACGCTGTGCTCGAGCGATCCCGGGTTAATATGTAAAAACGGGATTAAAAGCAATGATTTTTCAGAATGAAACCGGCAATAATTTTTTAGTGTTTGAGTCGAAGTATTGAAGGAGTAGTAGTGAAGATTATCGTTGGTGAAGGAGATTGTTGCAAGAACTCCATACATATGGATGTAAAGATTATTCTGCGAAGATTTGTCATAGTAAAAAGTGTGTAAATAGCAATAAGACGTGATTTTGATAGTTATTGTTTTATTTGAGATTTTTTAAAAAATGTCAGTTCCGCTACAGTAAATATGAATTAGGAGCTCATTTCTGAAAGGAATACCTAAATCAATTTTTTTAAAAAAAAGGAAAATCGCTCATTTAAATGTAATTAATTGAATGAAAAGGGCTCAATAAAGTGTGCAAAAATTGTATTAATTCATAGATGATATTTTTTAAAGGACATTTTGCTGGCAACTGCTAATTTTAGTTGCGGAGCTGAAATGTATTGGAAGTAAAGACTGACAGCAATCAAAGGTAAATTAGGAGAACGAAGAGGGAATGAAAGTGAAGACAAAGCATAAACACCATATATAATTGAATCTTCTTCACCACCTTTTCCCAACATTTTCCTCATAGTTGCCATGGTCAGATTTGGAGCTGTGGTTCTACGATCGCATGCCTTTGCTGACGCCAAGCATTTTATTACGTACTGCTAAGTCGTTCTAAGTACTGATGGGGGTAGTGAAGTGTTGGCATCTGTGAAACGTGTAACTGGGTGCAGCGTGTGCTAAGTGTATTTTTGGTTTGTGAAGTGTGTAGTTTATGCGGGGCAGTCCGGGCTTCGCCTGGTTGGCTGAGGAAATAACCTGACTATCGCAGTCAGGACGACGGTCCGTGGGGCCTGAACTCGAGCCCCGACACTGTACCTCCTCCATCCAGTGTGCGGCGCCTCAGCGAGATCAACCACACTGGTAATTAAATAAAGCAATATTGTTAACAAGCACAAACAGTAAAAGTATGTTGTGGGTGGGGTATGGAACCTTACAAACAGTAACATATTTCAGAGTTACGAATTTCCAAAAAAAAATTTCTACTTGAATGAAACCCTTAATGTGTCTTCACTGCTATCGGACATCGTTTTACCAAAAAAAAAAAAAAAAAAAACAAAAAAAAAAAAAAAAAAAAAAAATTGACGGCGATGAATATGGAGATCAAACGTAGGAGAAAGCGAAAGGTGGAGTATTCGGGTCATGAATCTCAGTGACTGGCATCAAAGTAAACTGTTAATGGGTGCACCCAGGACTGAGGCCGGTTTTGTTAACTGCTCTTATTCTAAATCAATTTATTTTGCACTTAACGTCTTGTCATAACGGTAGCGAAAGTTGTGCAATTGATGTTTTGTACGTACTTGGTTGCTTCACCGTTTTTATCAACGTAGATTACTGTTTACTTGGCGTTGTTCATTTCATTTGATATCTCACCTTTTGGCTCTTCACAGCATCCATGGTAGTTACTGGTAAAACGAAACACCAGTTTTGAGGTTTCAACATTAGTAGTTAAGACCTTAATCAGAATCTGACTGATTACAGAGATGCTCGCTAAGGCTGGCTCCGGAATGCGATTCACATTAAATCTACTGCTTAGATTTTGATGCGGTTTCGATTAATGAATAGCCCTTCGCCCACAGGTGTAATAAAGTATTGTAGTGTGGTAAGGCCGAGCGAAGGATTACCTTCGACTTACCCCGTTTGTGCACGTGCATCCGTCCAGCCTTCTCGTCGTCAACTTCTGGTTCTTCCAGTTGGCGTCTGCGATTTCTGGCTGGAAAAAATGTAATAACACTCTAACTAACGAATTAAGGAATTTGAAATGAGTCTCAGAAATGATATTTACTCACATTTATTCCTGATCTCTATAAAAGAACATGTAGAAAAATACAAATAACTGGTACATCATATCTACGTTCAGAAGCGAATTTTGCTTCCTTATTATAGACAAATGGCTGAATAAAATAATGGGAGGTTAGATACTAGCCTCGCCCTTGAGCACATGAAGGGGTGAGGCTAGTGGTGAATTATTTCCTAATACCGCCTAAATCAGTGGACTAGGAGTGGAAAGTTTACTGTGTGATCTTCAGAAAACACTGCGACTGGAGCATGTACGGAACGAGTCTCCATGCTTTCACGCCATAGTGAGGTGACTAATTTTTATTGGCTCGCTTGAATCACGCGGTGTGAATGCAGAGCTCTAAATGACCAGTTAGAGACGGTCTTTCTAGGAGGTTCCAGAACTTTACAGGCCATGTCTCTCACGCTAAACTACTGGCTCTGTGTCCTTGTATAAGGGATTCAAGTAACTGCCAGTTGCCACGCGGTTTCAAATTCCGCGCCTTCCCAGGCCTGCAGCTCACGGAGGCTGGTTTGTACCGCATTGAATTACTGCATCTAACTACCAAATTATTAAAATCTGCTACCGTATGTTTAATTTTAAATTTCACATCGTAAAGTGATAAGCTTAAGATAATTCTTCGAAGAACGCAATTGGTTGAATTTCTATGCAGTTTTGATTAAATTGCAGTCCTTGGTGACGTGGATAAAATATGTAGCGTCTGGTTTTTTAAGACGTTATTAAAATTGAAAAATTAATGAAATGCATTAATTAATAAGTTATTTTGCAAAATTAATCCTGGGTAGGCGCCAAGAATGGAAGTGTTCTCTATCAGAGAGAAGCGACATTCCGATTCTGAAATACTTTTTATCAAAGCAATTATACTTTTGAAATTACCATTAAAATACATATCTTCATCTATTCAAATGATATACTGATATATTGAAATGGAAGTTATTGAAAGCAGGGTTTACAACCCCTATATTATTTACTTTGAATATAAAATTGGTTGATTTATTTAACAGAACTGAATATTTAAGGAGTTCACAAAGTTAAACGTTTCTTTTGAACAATTTAGAGCATGATTCAAATCTCAGAGCGTTGCCTAGGGTTGAATGACGCAAGAGTGTCTATGCATCGCCGGAGTTCTTTTCCGTTGCAGATGAATTGCTGAGAAAACAGACGGACCCTGTTGATCAGCTGGGTGCAAGGTCATTGGTGTCGTCCACTTGGTGAGGTAGCTCCTCTCCGGCAATCTCCCGGGGTGCGGCGCTGCGGATTGTTTCTGGCCAGAAACAGAATGTCTTCCTCCTCGCTTCTTGTCCCCGTCGAAAACTTCCAGGCTCCGGAGTTTTAGCTGACGCGAGAAATTTCAGCCAGTGGGAGCGTTTGGCGGGGCGACCTCGATCTCCATTGGCACTCCTCATGCAACATAAAACTTATGGTTTATAAAAGTTTGTAATACACTTTTTGATTCGCTGGTTTCCAACAGAGGTGTTTCGCAACCTGACTTTTTCTCGGAAACATCGTTTCTCTAGTTTCAATTTCTACTCTACCAGGAAATACTCTTTCGGCACAGGTTCTATACTGTCCTTTGAATTTCATTGAATGCGTAAAGCTTTTAACTTTTCGGCCTGCCATAAATCGTTCGGTCTTTCAGCGCAGGTAAGTCACCTGGCTCTCGCCGATGACACAGAAACGGGGAATATTCCGGCCCGGCCCGAAACTGGCTAATTCACACGCTAAAATTTCTCGCCACCAAGGGAAGTTACAAATAGGATATGTTTTATATTGATGTGATGTCGAAAAATTGAGGAATTTGATAAATTAGTTCATTTTCGGTTAAATGCGATTCAAAAAAACTCTGCTCGGATTTTTATGGCGCTTCGATTAATGGAAAATCCATCGTCATTTTGGTGAGACAGTGTAGTTTCATTCTGATGTGACGTCGAAGAAACGAGAAATTTAAGATTGTTTATCGTTGAACACGATTCACGTCAAATACTGTTCGGATTTTAATTGGATTTCGATTAATGTATAGCCTGTGATCCCGCTGGTAAAATACCGCATGTTTCATTTTGAAGGGACGTCGTAACGCTGATAAACTTAAGTTAATTTTTCTCGTGAACATGATTTACGAAGAAACTACTCGTCAGATTTTGATTTGGTTCTGATTAATGTACAGCCTGTGGTTCCACGTGTTAATTAGGTGTTTTTGAGGTATGGTCATACATTAATTAATTAAAATAAGAATCAACGAATTAGTATACATGTAAAGTTAAGTTAGTTCTGGCAGTCGAAATGTTTATAGTGAGCTTAGCCGACGAACGGCATCATATTATTTGGAGGAATGAAGTTGCAGTTTGTCATCTTAACCATTTATGCAGTGAGATTTCGCATTCAGTGAGCCGCATGGGCAGGGGATCATGGACACTACTCAGGGGCGTAGCTACTATAGGGCTAGGCGGTGCAGTGCACCGGGGCCCTCACGCTCAGGGGGCCCCCTCAGCTGCGTTCTCTCAGAGGACCCCCAAGCGCAGCTCAGAGTGCCTCCATGGGCCTTCAGGGCGACATTTTTTTTTTTCAAAATAATTTTATTTTTCATCCTTGTTGACCTAGCGACACCACTGACACAACTGTTTGTGAAACTTGCAGCCGTCCACAAGGACAGGTCTTAATCACTCCGAAATCGGAGGGTGTGTAGAACAATGGAAACGTAATAGTCGATTAAGATTGCAGAGAGATGGCGTGAATGCAGGCCCAGCAGCGTTCTCTTTCATGTGAGCGGACAGGTGAGTGTTATGCCGCGCTCAGCCGGTGCAGAATAAGTGCCGTTACACCTCTTCAGAGTCGAAGGGAACAATATCAGTATATGAATAAGTGCAGACGTGGCAGAATGATTGCTTCCCGAGAAACGGGTTTGTCGTACTGCGCGACATTGCGGCGGGCTTAGGGCGTGTTGCTACCACAGTGTTGCACGTGTGGAACCAATGTAAAAAATAGGGTCGTATACAACGGCGAGCGGGTACTATACCAAACAATGTGACCACTTAGAGGTTCCAGCGCGTGGTATACCGGGCAAGACTGTTATCAGTAACCGAGTTGATCAATGTGATCACAGCGCGAGAAGACCGCTATATTGTCCGCATGTCCGTAACGGATAGAACTATTAAAGCCAGAGTGTTAGCTCGACGTTGGAGCGCTTCAACGGGTGGACAATTCAATGCCTTCAATGCTTCCAAAAACCACGAACGCCCAGAATTTAATGGGCACGTGTACGCCATCACTGACGTGCTGAGTCGCAAATGTAGTATTGTCATATGAATCCATTTTAAACTTGTGCTAAATGTGTTGGCCGCAATTGTCTTAAGCTGGCTTCCCGCGATCCGCACATTTGCAGCCCGGGCCGATTCATCTACTAAGGAGCGAGCCGCGGGAAGGGTCTCCCCTGTGCTTGCAGGGATGGCGCGCCTCTATCCGTACCCAGTCGGCAAGGATCAAAGGCGCGGATAGATGAAACGACACTAGGCAAAGTGGTGGGGAGGCGGCGAGGGCTAACAAGTGGCGCGTGTTGATCCGTACACTTCGGCTGACGTGGCGCGACCTCCAAAACCGCGCGCCATGGGAGATCACCTTTAGACGCTACTGTGAGGAATGCAAACAGACTGACTGCATTGTTGAACGGCTTATCGGGAAAACGTCAAGTGTGATGCTTTGGAGTGCCGTTGGCTGCCCTCCAATAGGCAGCTCCATGTGGCCATATTTCAACAGGACAGTGGCGGGTGACATGTGGCGCGGAATGTTAAAGCCTTCTTCGAAGATTGGGGCTCGAGGAGCAGTCGTTTGAGGTGTTGGAGCGCATGAAGTCTAATTTCCGAGACGAGCCCTGGCAGACCGCATGGAGTCATCTATTGAATCTAGTGGCAAGCAAACCAATACCTACTTTTGGGCAACGGATGTTTGTCAGCATGCATTAGTTTTTCTAAAACGGACAGTAGAACAAAAGAGGTTGGGAACCTGTAGCCCACTTTTTGAGACAGAGATTCTATGGTCCCCTCTTAGGTGAAGTGTACAATATCATATACAGAAATATTAGGGCAGATGTCTAAAAATTACTTCATTAAAAGATATTAACAATATGGGTATATTGTTCGGTTTGATTAACAAAAACATATTATGAAAAAAAATATAGTTTATTAGAAAATCTCAACAACACTAAATTTTCGATATTTGATGTCTTATTTGTCATCAGTAGTGTTAGGATCTTTATGACAAGTAATATTTTTTTCCTGCCTTCTTTTTGAGCTGTAGTGCTGATGCTATTTAAATGCATTTTATGCAGCATATAAATGTACATTCAGCCCATTTTCCTAGTTTTGGTCATATTACGATAGTATTTATGCTCATATTTTGAGGAAAAATCTGGTAATTTTTTAATAGCTCTGGGAATCCACTAGCAGTTATAGATGAAAAGAAATTGAGGTAGTTGTTTACAGAATTGTTCTCCTATTATACATTGGAGGGAAAAACAAAACTAATCGTCACTGAATTGGTCAGAATTCACAAGTCAAGAATTAGATTTATACACAGTGGCGTAGCTAGATCAACAAGGGCCGCAATGCAAAAAAAAAAAAAAAAAAAATATTTTGGGCCCTCATGGGTGACTGCTGTTGGTTGAGGCCCCCTGCGTTGAGCTTGGGGGCCACTGGGCTGTGGTTGTGGGCCCTTTAAGCAGTAGCGTATCTAGATTCACAAGGCCCTCAGAGCTTTAAAAAAAAAGGTCGCCCATTTGCCATGAAGGCCTGTGGGCCCTCTCTGAGCTGCGCTTGAGGTCCCCCTAGGTTGCCCTTGGGGCCTCCCCAGCTTTGCTCAGGAACCCCCTGAGCGTGAGCGTGGGGGCCCCGGTGCATTGCACCGCCTACCCTAATAATCGCTACGCCCCTGGCTATACATTATCGCCACACTCTAAAAGTTAGTGTTCCGCCCACCTCTCGACAATGCAGCAGCAGCATGCCTGTGTCGATCCGCGTCAATGTCTCACTGCCACCAATTTGTCTGAAAATAATTATGCCATCTTTAAATCTGCAGCCGATCAGTGACTGCCGCCATGCCGAAAATAATCTTTTCTGAAATTCCAAAGTTAGGAGATACGTAGAGGAATTTGGAGAGGATTATTTTAGTACCGACGAAAGAGTTCTTTTGTGTAAATTACGTAAAATTAAAGTGACTTCAACAATACGATTTAAAATTTAATTTTCAAGTGGTGCAGTGAGTGCACGGAAAGAAACTATGCTGTCTACATGAAAACGACATTAATAGATAAAATAAATGATGTATAATAGAGCATGTTTTGATGTATAGTAAAGTGAAATGTTTGGTCATATTTTGTTTTTTACGTCACATTTATCCGTTTTTAAGGTGATAGTTGCATGAATATTTCGCTACTTCCACTGCTCTACAAGTCCTGATGCAACACATGGTGACTTTACACCGTGCTGAATTCTTATAGTCAAAGCGCATTTTAATCATTTGTATGCTGTCATTTCACTAATCAGTTAATATATTTCATACATAGCCATAATACTAGGAATAAATATAATATTCACAAGGATTACAAATCACTTTTCAATTGTATAGAAAGGGTTAACATTTACTGGAGCTTCCTTATTCAATGTCTTACCAACAGAAATTAAATGTTATCTACAAAAACCCAACTACTTTAAGTCCAAACTGAAAGAGTTTCGGCTTCAGAACCCATTTTACTCTGTGAAAGAATTTTCTTCTTGGAATTTGGGAACTAAGAATGATTGATAAAATAGTATATATGTTGTATGGAAGGGGAAGGTGACAAAGTTGTCCACAATTACTAAAATGATATATGTTTTTTTTTTCTTTCTGTTGAAACTTTTAACAAATGAAGTAATTACACTGTTTACAAAATTTCACTCATATATAGTAACTAACATAGGATAGCATGCACTCAAAAACTGCTGTGAAAAATCATCAAACTAACAGATTTTTAAGTAATTGACAGCTTATGAGTTGTTGGTAATATAATTGATATTGTTAATAGGTGTGTGTACTGTTTCACATAAATAGCAACTAACATGATATAATATGTAGTCGCAAATTACAGCGAAACTTATCATGGTAACTGGTTGGTAAGATAATAACTGGTTATTAGATGCTGGTAACAAGTGTATACACTGTTCCACATAATAAGTATTAATTAACTGGGGATTGTATGTGTAGATTACAGGAGATATTGGTTATACTAATGGGTTGTAGCTAACTTGTCAATATATAATAATATTATCAATTATATAGTAATATTGACATTAAAAATAAGTGTATGTACTGTTCCACATCGCCGAGATTATTCTCACATGGGATCAAAGTGAACATATCTATCTATCTAATAATCACATGTCTCCTTTCTGGTGTTGTAATTTTCACAGATAGTATGTATAGTGCTTGACCATGTTGTAGTTGGTTTAAGAGAGCAGTGCGTATAATAACAGCTTACGCCAATGATGTTGCAGGCAACTGCAAGTAGAGTAATATGAACATGTAAATAAACAAGTTGTTTATATAAATTGAACTGTGTAAAAGACATTGATTTCATGTTTTTAGGCTGTCCATCTATGAGGTAGGTAAAATTTGTTTTTAGACTAATTTTTTCTGGAATGGTGTTACCTTAAAAAAATATTAATATATTTCAGCTGGACTGCTTTGTGGCCAATAAAATACACTTCCTGCGAAATTTCACCACAATCGGGGCAAGGGGGCAAAGTTACGAGGCTCTGACATACAGAAGTACAGATGCAATAACGGCCATGACATTTCCTTTTTTTCAATTTTGGTTACGGGCCCTAAAATATGAGAATGCGCAGTGTTAACAATGTTAATAACAGATACGTCGATTTTTTATTTTCGCACGTTAATATACTGTTGTCTGTATCATTTTATTCGAGAGCATCGTTTTACGTAACTTTGGTGGTTCCGAGAATTTGTCAGGTAGCGAATACCCAAGAATGAATGGGAAAGAAAACAAAAGTTTCACGCCTCGTTCTAGCGGTATTTCGCGTACCCTTACTGTAAATTGTATAGTATTCCGTAAATTAGATTAAAACTATTGTTGGACAGCATACATTTAGCTCAGGATTGTGTGCACTCAACGAAAATAATTTCAAAGTTTATATTTTCTCTTTAGATAAATTCATAGTATTCTGCTAGCGTGAAAATCTCAAAATTGCTTTGTATTGGCAAACGGAAAACCTGAAATCGGACCGTTCTATGCAACAAAGCTTAAACCTTTTTCATACAAGCTAAAGAAGCATGTGTGTACGAAAACGTCTTCTCTCTGAAATGCTTGTTGAATTAACCGTCGGCCATGACGCAAATCACGTCACCGAATCCGACTAAACTATTCCGTTGTTTTTAGATTAAAACCGCGCAATGTAATGAGATATTTTACGCTCACCTCTAGCATCTATTATGGATGTTTGTTGAAGGCAGAATTATTTTTATGCACATGAGTAAAACATCACGCTAAATTGTAAATACAATGTATAGTTCAACCACTTTCTGCATAAGTGTTCTGACAATGTTTTGTTTTATTAATGTGTTTCATTTTATTAATTTAATGATAAGATTTGATACAAGTTATTTTCAAGATTATTATTTAAACATGCATGTAAATAATTTATTTTCATGTATATTTTAGTATTGTGTTTAATTTAACTTTGTATTTGGGAAGGCTACCTGAATTCACGTGCTTCTGTTTGTAAAGAATTGTAAGACGGCCAAAAGGACATATGCTCCCGTTATAAATTCACCTTACAAGGCAGGAATACCGATGGTTATTGGAATCACATTTAAAATTTATGTGATTGTAAAAAAAAAAAATGCTTCAGTTTTTGTTGAGTCACAATGGAGATAGAATTAGGTAGTTAAAAATAAAATTGTTCTATCATAATTTTATTTTCACCAACGGACGGCCATATTGTAACATGACGCGCTGTCGCCACGTTACAAGGTGCATTTTTATTGTATATGTCATAATGTTGGAGTAATTTACATAAATCTTGGGCGACCACCTAAATAGATTTTTGTTGTAATTTTATAAAGTACGCAAGATTCCAAGTGAGGACTGTAATGAAATGGTGAACATACAGTGTATCTTGGTAAAGCGAATATTAAAGAATTATTGAGCTATGTAGGCTTGAAGCTAATCTTGGTGTTCCCGAACCTTGACGACAAGAAGTCGCGGATTTGGGATTTTGCCGGACCACACACTCTGCTCCCTAGGGATAGGCGGTCAACAAGGTTACTCACCGGGCGGGGAATGCCTGCCGCCAGAACAGAGAGTCGTCCCCGAACGCAGCCGAATATGTCCGACCTCTGTTAGATACTCTAGGCAAATCACCTATCGGGGATATCACGTGACATTAGGTGCCGACCTGAAGATCCAATCCAAATGAGCGTATAACTTAAAATCCTGGGAATTTTTGTTATATGTGAGCTTCGAGACTGCAAAGGGGCGGAGCGAGAAGTTTCCTCGTGGACCGAAGAGCGAGGAGCTGGGCATTCTAAGTTCGATCATCGAAGTCCAAGCTATGCGAGTCTAGTCTGAGGTTGACTTGGAAAGTTGGCTTCTCTCGCCAACTGCCGTTGTACGATTTCTGGCTGCCAGCTTGCCTTGCTGGAGCAAGCTTATCACAGCAACACAGCCGGTAATGCGATGATACGCATTGTCAGACCAGAGATGCCTATAGCCGACTTGTGAGATAATCTCACATATCGTGCGTCCGCTACAGTCACCGCAGACATCAGACGCAGGACTACAATGGTAACTTATTACGACCAAGCCATCTGATTGTGCATTCCGTGAAACAGAACCCGTAAGCGACTTTGAGAGGATAGGTCCATGTTCTCACTTTGTAATTGTAAAAACCCCTGAGCTAGCGGCATAATTTGCCAGAACTAGTTATTTTCGAATGATATATTGTTCATTCTGGCGCCCATGATTTTCCTTTTTTAACTGTAAAGTCACAGTATTATGATACCTTGGTCTGAGGTCGTCATAACTTGTATTTTTCATTGTTTGCAATTGTCATTATTTCTTGCATTTTGATTCTGAGATATATTTAAAAGTAAATATACAATTGTTTGCTTGCTCATGACGGCTAATTGTAACTCTAAGCGTTGCTTTTATGATTTTGCCAATTTGTGTTAATGTTAACGGTAAATTCGCTCAGACTTGTAATCGCCAGTGATAAGAAAATAAATGTCATATTGTGACAATTTTTCCTAAATTCCAACTAACGTCGAGATTCTTGCAAAATTAATAAATTTTCACTCCTTCATAAAAATTAAAATTAAAAATCCACAATTATTAATCATAAAGGTATGAAAGATAGTAGTAACGTAGTTTGCCCCCCAAGGCACCCACCACAACACATGGTAAATGTTTCAGCTACTGGCTTTAGACATTATAACAGTGAAAACGTAATCATGAAAGCATAGTGTTTATAGTCTATTACAATATTTAATTCGTAGAATCACTGAGATAATAATTAGCCTTTTTAATGCAGTTTCATACTTATCACTACTTGTTCAAGAATATTTTGACCCTTATTCCAAACTCAAATTATAAGTTCACTTTGTCTTTTGCCGACTCTGGACACAATTTTGTTGGTAAAGGGGTTTAGGGATTGGAAGGGAACTTTGGTATATAACAAGTTCAGTCAAATTTTGAAAGAATTTAAAATAAGAATTGCTGAAATGCAAAAGTGACTGTGTATGGAAATTGCTACCAGGGAATGTGACTCATCTTAGTTGAAAATAATTAAAAAAATTATTAATACGAGGTGTGTTAGAAAAGTAATGAGACTGATTTCATACTAACCAAAGTTTTTATTATTTTCAAACAACAATGTTATCCCCTTCAAAGTAGTTCCCTTGGGCAGCTATACATTGGCGGAGTCGTGATTCTCACTCTTGGTAGCAGCGCTGGAAGTTTTCAATTGGTATGGCTTTTAACTGGTCGGTCACAGTCTTTTGAATGTTCTCTAGAGTTCCAAAATGACGTCCTTTTAGGACATGTTTCGATTTCGGGAAGAGGAAAAAGTCACAAGGACTTAAATCAGGTGAATAGGGGGGTTGAGGAACAACAGTAATGCATTTCGAGGTCAAAAATTCACGGATGAAAATGGCCGTGTGACACGGAGCATTGTCATGATGAAGCATCCACTTGTCTGCAATTTCTGGTCTCACACGGATCACTCTTTTCCTCAACTTTTCAAGGACACTGATCATCCTTATTGTTAAACGACGGTATGATCTCACAAGAGCCCTCGCACGATTAATGTTTTCGTCAGTTTTTGAAGTTGAAGGTCTCCCTGAGCGAGGTTCATCTTCAGCGTGTTCTCGGCTTTCCAAAAATGATTTGTGCCAGCGGAAAACTTGTGCTCTCGATAAGCACTGTTCCCCATAGGCCTGTTTCAACTTTACAAAAGTCACACTCGCGGATTCACCAAGTTTATCACAAAACTTTATCGCACAACGTTGCTCTAAATTCCGATGCTCCATTTCTGTGACGCACAATGAAAACACAACTTTATTAATGGCGCTGTCAAAACTAATGTGTTAACTGTATGGAGTTGTAACTCAGACTGAGGAAGTGGAAGGGATCAACAATCAGATTTAGCATCAGCCAGTAGACACAACAATGCCAGATCTCCCGCAGTGTTGCCAATCTCATTACTTTTCTAACAAACCTCGTAGTGGTGCTAGACTATTTTAATTAAGTCACTCATTTATAACTATTCTTCTATCTCGTTGTATTTCCTCAGTTAGCTTATTTGATTAATGCGGGTAACTGGTTGTTGAAAGATTTCTGGTTCCAATACCGGCATCGACCAGAAAATTTGTGGGCCATAAACCACATATTAAAAATCTGGCAAAGCTTTATATTGGTAAATTGGTGGTTCGTATTCCATGTTAAATAGGAAAATGTAATCGGTTAGAACAGACGTGGATTGCCCAACAGTAAGAAACTCTGTAACTAGATCATTCAGACTGCAAGGCAATATTATTACCTCATATATTTAAGATAAAAACATCGTTAAAAAATTTCGACATGTTTGCGGGGACATGAACGTTTGCACCTTGTAATTAATACAAAGGGGTAACAACATTGGTTGAAATTATTATTTAAACGCAAGTAGCTGTTATACAATTTTTTACTTTTTAATTTTTTTTATATAACCTATCGTACTTTTAATGTGTACGCATGTTGAACTTATTATATTACTAGCTCGTACCCGCGACTTCGTACGCGTGGATTAAGAATTTTTTCCAGAATTGAGTATAGAAAGTTGTTGGTAACGAAGGATTGGTCCCAAACAACACCGAATCGGAATAATATGACAGGAAAGCTATCACTATATCATTCTACCGTCGAACCTGTCTCTTGAAGAGAATCAATTTCTGTCACCATTCGATAAGGTCTCAAAATTTCGTGACTACAACTGTTGATCATACCGGAAAAAATGTCCTGTTGCCTTCATACAGATTTTCTTGTCAAATTCCATCAGTATCGATATAGCCATTTAGTCTTCAAAACGTAACAAAAAGACAGAGACTTACTTCCGTATTTATAGCATTATTAGTGCGGTTCACACACACACACTGACTGCGAACAACCCCTGAGGGATCATTATAAGGTAAAAAAGTGCCCACCTACAGCATTGCAAGACTACCTACCATTTGCCTCGCATTGCATCCCTAACTTTGTAATATCTACAGTTTAACATTCAATCCGAATAACCGACGTCCCAGGCGTGACTCTTAAGATCAATAACAAATTTTAAACACCTTGGCCTCCACGGAGATTTTAACCGGAGACCACGACCCAAACATTAGTAAGCCAGCGCTTTAACCACTGACCTACATGACCGCTACACGGAACATTAGTAGAGAGACCTCCATATCCAACGCGTCTGTCTATCGCCGTTCAGTACTATTTCGAAATTATAAGACAATATATATTATTTATACAGATAATTTTTCAACCAAATGTAGACACTATTTTTCTCCTTGTTTCAGAGGATAAGTGTGCAACGTTTCATCGAGATCAGAAGAAAATTGTGGATTTGTACGAAGAACAAACCAACAAACAAACAACAAACATACATACATTCATCTTTATATATATAGATTACTGCATATCACAAACACAATGACAGCGAATCACCCCTGAGGGATCAATATAACGTAAAAAGTGTACACCTACAGCATTGCAAGACTACCTACGATTTGCGTCGCATTGCACCCCTAACTTTGTGATATCTACAGTTTAACATTCAATCCGAATAACCTACGCCCCAGGCGTGACTCTTACGATCAAAAACAATTTTTAAAAATCTTAGCCTTCACGGAGATTTGAACCAAATACTTGTAAGCATGCGCTTTAACCACTGAGCTGCCTGACCGCTACACTGAAAAACAGTACAGAGACGTCCATATCAAACGCGTCTGTCTATCGCTGTTTAGTAGTATTTCGAAATTATGAGACAAAATGTATTATTTATACAGATAATTTTTCAACTAAATGTAGAGAGTATTTTTCTCCTTGTTTCAAAGGATAAGTTTGCAAAGTTTCACCGAGATCGGATGAAAACTGTGGATTTGTATGAAGAACAAACAAACCAACAAACATACATACATTCATCTTTATATAATTATACTAGCCCGTACCCGCGACTTCGTACGCGTCGATTAATAATGTTTTTGCCAGAATTAAATATAAAAAGTTGTTGGTAACGAAGGATTGGTACCAAACAATATCTAGTCGGAATAATATGACAGGAAAGCTATCACTATATCATTGTACCGTCGAACCTGTCTCTTGAAGAGAATCATTTTCCAGCATATTTCTGTCACCATTCGATAAGGTCTCAAATTTCGTGACTACAACTGTTAATCTTACTGGAAAAAATATCCTGTGCCCTTCATACAGATTTCCTTATAAAATTCCATCACAACGATATAGCCATTTAGTCATCAAAACGTAACAAAAAGACAGTGACTTACTTCCGTATTTATAATAATATTACTGTGGTTCACACTCACACACTGACTGCGAACAACACCTGAGGGATCATTATAACGTAAAAAAGTGTACACCTACACCATTGCAAGACTACCTACGATTTGCCTCGTATTGCACCCCTAACTTTCTAATATCTACATTTTCACATTCAATCCGAATAACCTACGGTCAAGGCCTGACTCTTACGATGAAAAACAATTTTTAAATTTCTTAGCCTCCACGGAGATTTGAACCGGAGACCACAACGTTTGTAAGCAAGCGCTATAACCACTCAGCTAGCAGTCCACCACACGGAAACACGGTACGTAGACGTCCACATCCAACGTGTCTGTCTATCGCCGTATTTCGAAGTTATGGGAATCAATTTCAAACATATTTCTGTCACCATTCGATAAGGTCTCAAAATTTCGTGTCTACAACAGTTAATCATACTGGAAAAAATATCCTGTGCCCTTTATACAGATTTCCTTATAGTATTCCATCACAACGATATAGCCATTTAGTCATCAAAACGTAACAAAAAGACAGAGACTTACTTCCGTATTTATAATAATATTGCTGTGGTTCACACTCACACACTGACTGCGAACAACACCTGAGGGATCATTATAACGTAAAAAAGTGTACACCTGTAACATTGCAAGACTACCTACGATTTGCCTCGTATTGCAACCCTAACTTTCTAATATCTACATTTTAACATTCAATCCGAATAACCTACGGCCAAGGCCTGACTCTTACGATGAAAAACAATTTTTAAAAATCTTAGCCTCCGCGGAGATTTGAACCGGAGACCACGACGTTCGTAAGCTAGCGCTTTAACCACTCAGCTGGCAGTCCACCACACCGAAACATGGTACGTTGATGTCCGCATCCAACGTGTCTGTCTATCGCCGTATTTCGAAGTTATGAGGCAAAATGTGTTATTTATACAGATAATTTTTCAACCAAATATATACAGTATTTTTCTCCTTGTTTCAAAGGATAAGTGTGCAAAGTTTCATCGACATCGGATGAAAACTGTGGATTTCTATGAAGAACAAACAAACAAACAAGCAAACAAACAAATAAACAAACATACATTCATCTTTATATATAAAGATGTATATGTATAAGTTATGCCCACTTTATTTTCAGTCTGCTTTCGGAAGAGAGTAATGAAATGCTTCGTTCGATAAAAAAAGTAATTGCTTAAAAAACATAAAATACAGTCCGTATTGTAAATTTCATACACCCTTCTCTCTCTCTACTTGGCTTTGCGGTTTATTAATTTTTCTTTTAGCCGCCTGCTTCTAGAAGTTCATAAATTCCCCTCCCCCCCCCACGACCTCACTCACCTCCATGTAGCCAATTCAGTCATGTTGCTAAATTCACCGGTTTACTCAGGAAGGCAGGAGAATTAAACAGGTGGTTTCCCGCCTTCAGCCGCCACCTCCTCTGCAACTCTGTAAGCCTAGCTGCTGCCGGAGAAGAGGGACCAGCGTCTGCCTCACCCGCGGCGCTATTGGCTGCGGGCGTTGGGCAGCCACCAATGAGAATGCGACGTTCGGCCGGGGGGCGCCATGACAACACTGCACGTATTAGGCAGGCAGAGAAGTACAGGTGGTCTGGAAATAGCGAAGTTTCTAGCAGGTAGAGGAGGCGGCTCTTTCAAACGCGAGGCGCGCTGCCTTACAAAACGGACTGTTACGGTTTCATCGACCAACGTAATTCATGTAAACAACACTCTCGCGGTTCATTTACCACTGAAAATTTGCTGTAATACTTTCGATTGTATAGAACGATTAGATTTCACATGCTGCGCTTAGCTTTGAAATAATACTCCGTTATCGTTACTCCCAGCGTTCAGCTGTTGAATTTCAACGCTGACATTAATTCTTCGAAATTTTCTGGATTGGCGTTATGTATGGCGTTGGCATCTGAAGGCGCAATTTCTCAAACATTTGTGAACCGTTGGTACATACAAACAAATGCAATTTTCGTACGTCATTATATTAATTTATTCTTTAAAAGTAGAACACGTAACAAAGTCATGTGTTATTGAGGTTGAGAGCTATTTAGACTACTCTCGTTTGAACGTGGTTCCAGTTTTGGCTGAATATTACAAAAGATATCTACAGTTTTACGAAGATTCAGTTTATACACAGAAGATATAAATTTACAAGTACTACGTCTGTAATGAAGATTTTTGTTTAATTCAGCACATTTTTTTCTACTGCAATAGCTCTAGTTAGCTTGTTTACTTAATTTTTGTTAGCATTCAAAGTTTTTAATTGCACGTTTTTAGTGACTTTGAGTCATCTTAGTATAATAACTTTGTATCTTAACAAACTAGAGCCGAAAATTTGTTTTCATGATATGTTTGATATACAGGACAGATATTTCTGTTGGTTTAATATCATAGGTTTCACAATCCTTGTTACACTTTCATGAAATTTCATATTTAATAATTATGTAACTTTTTAATTGCATAATTGGTAAAAATTATAACTAGTTTTATCTCTTAAGTCGAAACTTATATCGAATCTCACTATCGTGTGCGCAAGCATTTATTATATTCGTTGTACTTTAGAAACTCTGATATGATTAATATTAAAAACAAAGCATTCCTTGTACATGCGTATGAATCATACCGGCTCGATTGCAGGAAGATTTTATACTACTTAAACGCATGGCTGCTTCATAGAAAGGTACAGTCAACTACTATTACTTGATAAAATAATGCAACCTTGGTTTCATCTTTCACGGTAAATTAGATGTGTAAATATAATAAGTATACCTCCATATCATCAGGACAGCATTATAATACAGTATGTGTTGGCCTACAGTAACTTTTCCATATATTGTTTGTAGACAGTTGTAATACAGAGTTTTAAAGTCTGTTTAGTTACCTGTGCCGTTTTCTATCCCACCATTTGTCAGCAGCTAATTTTACGTTTTACAATGATTCCACAATGGTTTTGTAAGGGGACAAAGAACATTACGATTAATTGCTTCTAACTTTGTTTACTGCGCTATGTCAGCACTGATTTAGAAACAGCGCGTTGCTTTAAAAGGCATAAGTCGACTTTAACTGACCACTATTGTTGATGTGGTAATTTGCTTGTTTGATAATCACAGCATTACCTTTCTTTATTTGTTCTGGTTTCTCTCTATCTGTTCAGTAGGTTCTATACGCTGGTATGTTAATTCATTGGGTTTCATGCTAACAATATCTAGCTACAACTCTAATACTGCATCAATTTTCAATACTGAGTTTCTAACGGGATGCGCAATCGGCATTTTCGTAACCGCATAACCTAGCCTAGTAAACTTCTCAGTCAAAGGGAACCTTCAGTTCAACGTGGAAATCACGGCCCAACTTCACAGTAGCAAAGCAGTGCTTTACCAAATGCGAAGGAAGGTTTTAAGGCATGTAAGAATTCCGGATGAGACCAGAATGGGAAACGGAAAGTGTCTTTAACATTGAGCCACCGTACAGCTATATCTGTGTTCATTATACTGAACACTTACGTCCGCTCCTTGGGATTTGAAAGTTCGTTTCACAGACATTTTTATGTCCGAATAGTGACGTCGGGTTAAGTGTGATATCATAATAAATAAATACAGAAAGGAACGTTTGGTAGCTAAAGAAGTATATTTAAATATCAGTTTTGATCTTGTGTGTGCGGAACTATCACGTTTCCATAGCATGAAAAATTACACTAGCAATAGAACCCTTAATTCAAATGATCGTATGGCAGTGTTGGCCGGGAGATCCCGAAAGATTTTTCGGCCGCCAAGCCACACAGTTTTCGATTCGCCGCGCAATGTTTCGACTCCAGTCAGATGCTACATCTACTGTTTCCAGACAGCTCTGCTTCGAAGATATACCACCTCCATTTCTCAAGGGTTATTGACAATCTGTTGTTATTCTCAGGTCTGTATCCCTATGTTCTTCCCAGAATCATGAATCTCAAATGAATTAATGCCACGTTCAAGAATGCCCGTGTTTGCGGGCATCTGATGCAGAAACTGGCTTCTTCAGCTTATCCTCACAAATCGCATACATAACAAATTCCAGAGAGAGTAAATCGTATTTCCTGTATAGATGCATTTCCACAAGAATATTTCCATTAACAAGTTCTGTGTTTCGTATACTGTTTGAATTGAATTAAAACTGTAGCTACAGAAACTGGAACAGCGGAAATATATACGGGTATTTATTACCTGTTACCCAAAAAGAGACATTATAAAAGCACCAAGCCACATTAATTTGCTTCGAATCATTTGAATACAGGATATGCACACTTGTTTGTCTTCGTTTTCAGTGGTACAAGGGGGACTTATAATTTCACTAATCTCAATTTGACAAAGCTTCAAACGTTATATGGCAGTAAAAATATTTTTGATTGTTCATTTAAAAATAGCGAAGAGGAATTTAGTTTCTACTCCAGGTTTTGGTTTCATAATAATATTGTGGGATGTTACTTCACTGTTGATGTCGAATATCACAAAGCTTCAGTGCCCTATGTCATCGTTTGTTCCTCATCCAAATTTTCTTAGTTGTCGTCTTCTTCCTATCCAGTGTGAGTCCAGGTGGCCTGTTACGGTCTCAATCCAATACTTGCAGTTCTTCCTACAACTCTCCTGCCTATCCGGTCAGTCTTCATCCGTAGTACATGATCCGTTCAAGACGTTCCGTTGTTTTATACTGTATGATGATGACTTAGCTATCGCTGTCCAAACTACCACATTAGAGGAAGGTGAAAACACTCTCTGAAATGACTTAGAAACTCTGATTGCGTACTATATGGAGACTTTGTCCGAACTCTATGGAAACATAAGTATGCGCATTCCATTTGAGCAGTTGAATAGTACATCAGCAGCTCAAAGTAAACTTCTGCCAGCAGAGAGTGAAACATAATTTCTGTCCTAAATATCTTGGCATCACCTTAGACTGGTTTTTTTATATTAAAAAAACCTGGAAAACACAACACAGAAACTTTAAACACGGAACAACATCATGAAGAAGCTAGCTGGTACTTCGTCGGGAGCTGATGCGGACTCACTACTGTAATGGTCCAAATTACATTTTTTATGTTTATGTTTTGTTTTCCATCTTTTGTACATGTTCATGTATTTTATTTCATGTTTATGTTTTGTTTTCCATCTTTTGTACATGTTCATGTATTTAATTTTGGGTACGACTGGCTGAACTAGCACGACCTGGCTATTTTGGTTCCTGGCTATCTTGGTGTGAAGTCTTATGGTAACAGGCTACTGAACACTCTGAGTCATTGTGAGAGATGGCGTGATATGTAAATAACAGTCCGGACACCCCTGCTGGAATGCATGCAGGGTGGGGTGGGTCAGGTGCTGGCGGACGGGAGGACGGTCGCGAAAAGAGAGTGCGGGAGAGAAGGTTGTATAGACTGGTGTGTTGAAAAGGTTTAAGTGAACGTCGCACGTGAGAGTGATTAGTGTTTGGTCACGGCCAGTACACCAACGGGACTCCTGCCACATAATGGATATCACTGTGCTACGACAACTGATTATTGGAAGCAAAACCTTTTCCACATAGTGAAACAACGAGACGCCCCACAATTATTGCTGAGGTCAGTTATCCTCAGCGCAAGTACACTCCAATTCAAGTAATCGGCAAATGGGCTGATCAGCATTTGGATGACCTATAAGCGCCCTGAGTTTAAGAACAATTTCACGCTCTACAAATAGCCAGGACATATTTAGTTCAAGAGATTAAATTTTGCTAGTCGAATATCAAATTATTTTATTTCATATTTTTATTAGTTCATTTTGGTAATTGTTTCAAAATGTTAGTAACTACCATTAATGATTTGATTAACAGGTGTTATTTATATAAAATAAATTAAATGTATATGAAAGATCTTTCATTTCTAGAGGTACCTTGAAATATTTGATTAAAGTAAAGTTAAAAAAAAAAAAAAAGATAAGATGACTATTACACTACGAACAACCGCTTTCACCATGGTGTACCCTGTTGCGGAGTACTGTGCTCCAGACTGGCAACGTGGTGCTCACACTCGAAAAATTGACGTACATCTGAACGAATATATGAGAGTAATAACTGGCACACTAAAATCCACCCCAGTCCCCAGTTTACATGATATCAGCAACATACCACCTCCAGAGGTAAGACGCCAAGAATCATCGGCACATGACTGGATAAAACTACACCATCCTGATCATCCACAAGATCTCCCAATCCACGAGGTACTAAATGACCTACCCCCCACTCGTCTTAAACCCAGTATGGCAAGACGCGTTTGACTTTGATGTCAAGGGAAAATGGCGACATAGCTGGAACTCTGCATCTGCGAAACAGCCAGATATTAAAGATCTTACAACTGCACTTCCGGGATTTCACCTGAAGAGAGACCAGTGGGTCAAACTAAATCGCATAAGAACAGGTCACACCAAATGCAAAATGGGGTCTTCAGGATTCTCCTGCCTGTGACTGCGGAGCTCTTTCCCAGAGTGAGGAGCATATCATCAAGGAATGCCCTCTAAGGAAGTATGATGGACCATTTCAAGACATTTTCAGTGCCACAATTTTCTTCATTAAATGGCTGCAGCAACTGGACATCAGTTTGTGAATGCTACCCAATGTTTTGTCGGTTCTTGTCGTTGTAGGCCTATATATTCAAGTGTATTACATTAGTTGCTAGGCCATACGAAATAAATAGATAAAAACGCAAACTTGTTTCGTATATTAGTTGAGTTCGCAAGTAGCGAAATGATATGCAGTCTCAAATATTACTGCAGCCTGACCAGATGTGTACTTTATGCTGACCCCAAGAAAAGTACGTCTTAGAGCCTCATCACAAGAGATGAATTCTTCATGAAATAATATATGAGGAAGCGCTGACACTATCAACATGATTTAAGCGCGGTCCACCGTAGCATGAATAGGAATGTTTTCTCAGTGACTAAAGGGGAGTATTCAGTGTAAACAAAAAACTACTTGTAATTAACTGTGAAGTAAGTGAACTTCTTTCGGGAGTTCACAGTGCAAGCAGAAAATTTGGAGCTGGTGCTATATTAAAAGCTTGGTAAATGCTGAGACAAGGCTGAAGGAACAAATTCAACAAAATAAATATTTATCACATTGTTAATTATTGTGGGATTGTGTTCAGAAATCGATGATAAGTGTTATAAAGTGATTAATATTTGCCAAATTAATTTAAACAGACGTTCTTAACATTAAACAACATTTTTATTTACTGTTACACCTGATAAAGCGAAATTCGAGTAGAAAAGCATATATCGTATGTTGGTTGATAATAGCTCTTAATCTTAACGTAATGTTAGTTTTTCCTTCGATTGGATTATTCACAGATGCATTTTTTCCAAACAATTAATGTTACTATCTAATATTACATTAATAAAAATGTTTATTTTTCAAACCTTTAGTCTGACTAGATGACCTGTGCGAAAATTTGGCGAATACAGTGAATAGTAAGGTTGGTGGTTTTCAATAGGACGAAAGAAGAACCGCCTTATTTCTACTAATTGTTTATTTGTTTAGTGTAATCGGTACATAGCAAAAGTCGACGCTAGTTCAGCTGTTTATTAATCTCTCTGTGATACCTATCACAGAGCTATCTAGCGGCTTGGCCCTGAACTGTCTCATACGCGTGACTTTCACAGTTATTACCTTTGCACTTCAAGGGTCAAATTAAAAAAAAAAGTTCTTAATTTACAATGTTGCCTTTTAAATAATACCTCATTTATCGATTTCGGTTAGGTATCCAGGGAGATACCATTCAATGATCGAATTTGGAAATATTACTTCCTAAAAATAAGATGTGACCAAAGTTGATACGGTAATTTTTGAAATGAAACCTCATTTATCGATTTCGGTTAGGTATGAAGGGAGATGATGGCTTGTGACAAAAAACATCTTTAGAAATAATATATATGATTTATGAGACTATTGACCACGATTCAAATGTAAATTTTTGATTCTAAAGATAACGCTGGTTATGTAAGAAATTGTCTGTCACACACAAACTGAACATGCATGTGAGTAAAAAGATATTGTCAGTTTTTTTGTAGTTTAAGTTGTAATTGTGCTGTACTGCGTTATTAAATGTTAAATGTATGGATAACTAGACAGAATTTTGACACACATGCCAAATGGCGAGTTTTCGTAAAATGCTTGCCACAATCTGACCAGTTTATATTAGTTTCTGCGATGTCCACGCAGAGGTTGTAGTAAAACAGTAACGACACTCCATAAAAGCAGATACACACACATTCAATTTCCAGAATTGCTACCTACTCAATGGTGGAACACCACGTTCCGCCAAAATGCTCTGTGAAGTCTTGTTTGGAGGCAATAATTCCGAAGCGGAAATCTAACTTCAGCCCTCGCATGGCTTGTTCTTGTGGTAGCGGAGATAAACGCCGAGTGTGTGGCCCCACCACAGTAAAACAGGCTGCTGGACCTGCACAAAGGATATAGGGGGCAGCGACCGCTAAAACACAACCGTAAATACGCTCCCGTGCGGGCCGCGGCAAATAAATAAAAACACCCGTATATATGGAAAAAGAGAAAGCGAGCGGATATAAATGTAAAATTTGCTCCAGTGACCCTCGTGTTAAAGATATTTTACTGTTCCGACGCGTATAAAACATGTATGAGCAGAACGCAACCGTCGTAGAGTGGAGAATTGTGTGCGTCCACGTTAAATAAAACATCAGCCTCTGGCGACAGCAGCGCGCCTGTTGGCGGGCGCCAGAAGTGCCACACGTGGTCGTACACGAGTCTACTGTATGTCATGTATATCCTAATAAACAAATTGAATATTTTATAGGCGATACTGAACTCAGATACATATTTGCTGACCAAGCTCCTCCCATAGGTTTCGGTAGCGGCGAGTTAGAGCTGCGGAATGTGTTAGATCGATAGCATGCAACGAGGAAAATTGTTCTTCTAAAACGATTGTATGGGCGTGAATACCATAGTATTTATAGTATGACTAGCAGTTACCCGCGACTTCGTCCGCGTTGAAGAGTGTTATAAGATTTTCTTGAGAGGTCTGGTTGCTCAGTGGGTAGGGCGTCCAACTGGAGATGGAAAAGTCCCCAGCTTGAATCCCAGTCTCGGCGAGGATTTTCAAAGGTCCTTAGCTCGACCTTTACCTCTGGCATAGGTTGTTGTGTGATGTGAATTACGCCAGAATGCTTACTTAGTTCTGATTCCGTGTTGAACTGTGAGTCCTCTATGTCCGATAGGATTACTGGGTTACGTTAAGAGGCTACGAAAGGGGCTGATTGCGGAGACGTAAAGAAGCCTTGTCACCAGGTCAATACGACCATACAATTTATTTTAGAGCTATTTTTATTAGTAATAGTAGTAATAAATGTTGCAATAAAATAACAAAAATTTATTTATGTTCCACAACTACGATGCTGAATTTTTAAAACAATTCTGTTTGTTAGGAGTATTTTCAGTTTAATATATCCGTATATATCCGTATATATCTGAGGAATTGTCTCCTTGGTTTTTGCTATTTTCATAGCCCTAGTTTTCTTAGATTTCTTTGAAAGATTTGAATTTCGTTTAGCCGGCATCTCATAATTACTAATTTCAAGTCTCGCGAATAAAAATTAACACAGTTTTAATTATTGGAAGCTCAAAACGTCAAAATATTAGGAAAACATTGATGGAATCGACTAAATATCAACAACAAAAAAATACTAACATCCAAACAGCAAATAAATACTTAAGTGGCCCAAGGACGTTCATTTCCGTCAAAAAATTGTGATACTAAAAATGAATATTTTGATTTACACTGAAAATCTGAAAAAAAAGAGAACTTTATTTACTCTTTGAATATTGATTTTGTTTTGAGGATATATTGGCTTCATTAATTAATTCTGCTTTAAAACAGATATTTACATATTATAGTAGTAATTGATTCTTTTATTCATAATGATCAGTGGTAATATTGGTTTCTCTATATGTGGAAACAGTTGATTTGTCTGTGGAGTGTAGACCAGTTTACTATAGTTCGTTCGTTTCGATCCATTAATTCTGCGCTAAAATATAAATTTCAATGTAATACAGTCATTCTTCATAATTGTTTTCTCAATCTGCCAACAGAATTGAATATCTACCGGCAAATTACCATTCCGCTTGTCTGCCACTCCACTATCTGAATAAAAAATTTATAACTTTCAAAAACTTACTTCGGGCGACGCCGCGTGTTCTGTTAAATCATCTAAGCTTATTATAAATCTTTTGATACAATATCACTACAAAGCAATGCACGACGTCACTAAAATGGCGCTCATGAAATAACTAATAATGTTTCAGTTATTCTGGTCGCGGCTGCACAATTCTTCTAATATTACAGCTAGAAAATCAAAGCTTCTATCACTCGCGCATTAATACATTCACTATTACACATTAATGACGTTATGAATGGCAATATAAACTTGACTCATTTCAGATCGCGATAGTAAATGAAGCCGAATAATGACGCCGGCAATGTGGCGCAGTAAATTAAATACTGAATACATCTATTCAGCCGCATCAACTTTGTCGTCAGCACGATAACAGTTATTGAAGTAACGTAATTAAAAAATTTGTACTAAAATCATGGTAACTTACAGTGTTCAAAGGTAAGTCCATAATTCTCTGCAACTCTAAGACAACTTTCGTTAATATTGCTAGTCAAGTTAACATCTCGATAAAGTGACTGTTACTGCTCGTGATTTAGTAAGGTGTATAATTGCATTCAATATGTTGTGGTGTAGTTTGACTTTGTAGCGGCAATATTAACAGAGATAGTGGTTTGGTTGAAATGATGCCTGGACCAGATTCATTTTTTTTACAGCATAAGGCAGAAGGAACTTAGTTATTATTAGTAATAAGTAAGCAGCTTTCATATGCTCCATGTAAATTGTGTACTGTGTTGTAAACGAATTCCCCTGTCACTTCATTAAATAATAAGTTTCTACATTAGCCCATTGAATATATTCGTTTTAAGTGTAGCATTCGATAGATATTTGCAGAATATTGAACAGTAAGTAAAAAGCAGTTTCGTGAATCATAGTCTCTATTATTTGTACAAAAATTCTGAACAAAAAATAAAAAGAGTTTGTTAAGTTTTAAATTTCGGCAAAAATAATTTGTAATACAAAGACTGTAGGTTCAGGTTTACGTCGTGATACACATTATTGTATCAATGCGCTGTGATTCAGGCTTTAATTTTGTAGCGACAATATTAACGGAGATTGTGGTTAGATTGAAATTCTGCCTGGACCAGAATGAAAACAAAACCTTCTTGTCACAGCAAAAGGCAAGAGGAATTTAGTTATCAGTTATTTAAGAAACTTTAATAAGCACTACGTCACGGTGTGACGTGATGTATTGCTACTTAAACTACTCCCAGACTGTGTAGTAATAAAAAAGAAACAGGAAATAAATTAAACCGAGAAAGAACTACGACATTTTGCACTTTTAGTGAACCGACTATCGTGCTGTTATACTAA
This sequence comes from Vandiemenella viatica, assembly GCA_031002005.1. Taxonomy (NCBI): domain Eukaryota; kingdom Metazoa; phylum Arthropoda; class Insecta; order Orthoptera; family Morabidae; genus Vandiemenella; species Vandiemenella viatica. Next base: position 28,816,575 of record JARYHS010013631.1, read on the forward strand.
TAGCATTTTACTTTTTTTTTCAATTATGGTGTATTATTTGATATGTCATACTATTTTATGTACGCAAATGAAAACATCTCCTTGCAAACTTGACAACAGTACCTACCTTTTTTTAAAATTTAAGGGTAAGTACAGATTTATATTTCCTGCTTCCAAACTATTATTTGTCAAGTGCGTCGGTCTTATGGTTTTTAAACTAATCACAAACTTGCATATGTAATAAGGTTTTTGCTTTTATTTATGAAAAGTGGTGTTTGCGATATACATAAAAAGCAAAGAGTAAACGTGCACGTCTATCTACGAAGTAGGAAACTTGTGGCGGAAACACATCGTTACATTAACAGTTGTCAGCACAGTTCCGTCGTTGTCGCGGCGGCTGCTAATGCAGTATCAACCGGGGCAACGATAAAAACAACCAGACAGAGAGAGAGAGAGTACACCGTTGGCGAGGCGTACTAAACACGGAGACTACATTGCCGCCAAACTGGAAGTATTATTAACATTCGCATTGATATGTCATTTCAATGTATTGTGCATATGTATATGTGTTATTTATTGGTTGCATTAAATGCATGGTTAAGAGTTTCGTCTTTACATATCGTAAACAACAGTATTGTTTATATGGGCAACGTAACCCCATAATTGGTGACCCCGACGACGAAAAACCCGAACTCTTTTGAATAATGGACCAACTTCAAGAACAACTACGTCAGCTACAGGAGCAAATTCACATTCTGCGACAGCAAATGCTTCAACAGGAACCCTCGCAATCTACAGTCTCGCAGGTTGGCACATCTGTTAACCGTCTTGCTGTGAAATTACCAGTTTTCTGGCCAGACAAACCGGCATTGTGAATTCCACAGGCAGAAGCACAATTTGGCATCGCGGGCATTATGCAAGATTTGACGAAGTACGCCTATATAATTTCACAGCTGGACAGCCGCTATGCGGCCGAAGTGGAAGATATTATAATAAATCCACCTCCTGAAAATGCATATGAACACTTGCGTAACGAGTTAATTCGTCGCCTCTCTGCATCAGAAGAGCAGAGAGTTCGCCAGCTGTTAATGGAGGAAGAGCTTGGTGACCGAAAACCATCCCAGTTTTTAAGACACTTAAGATCACTAGCTGGTGCCACTCAGGTGCAAGATAATCTCCTCCGGCAATTATGGATCCAGCGCCTACCGTCACAGGTACAAGCTATCTTGCAAACTCAAGCTGACACACCACTAGACAAAGTTGCAATACTAGCCGACAAAATTATGGAAGTTCCTACACCTGCTCTGCACGCCGATGTTAATGCTATCGGCATGTTACCTGCTAATACCGAGGTAAGTCAGCTTGCAAAGCGCATATAAGAACTTTCGCAGCAGTTGGCTACATTGCAAGCCTCGTTTCGCACACGTTCTCGTTCTCGAAGCCAGCCCCCGAAGTCGCGGCACGCTCACAACAGCCCTGATTCTTCGCTGGTACCACCGCCGTTTTCACGGCCAAGCTCGCAAATGCCAACAACCACGTAACTTTCAGTTAAACCCCAACGGCAGCCAGTGATGGCAGTAGACGGCTGCCCAACAGGAGGTAACCGCCTTTTTGTCTTTGACAGAAATAGCAGACATAAATTTTTAATCGATACTGGTTCTGATTTATGCTGTTTCCCAAAATATTTTGTAAAAGGGCGTCATCAACGCAACAAATATGAACTTGTAGCGGCAAATGACTCTACTGTTCATACCTATGGTACTTTGTTTCTCAAGCTGAACCTCGGATTGTGGCGCGATTTATCTTGGAGATTTATAATAGCTGATGTAGCTGTTCCTATCATAGGCTCCGATTTCCTTGCACATTATCACTTGCTCCCGGATTGTCAAAACAAGCGTATCATTGACAGCTTGACAGGATTGTCAGTGCCTGTACAGCCAGCTAACTGGAAGCAACCTATTGTGAAATCACTAAAGGCCACAACAATTTTTCATGAAATATTGCGAGATTTCCCAGATCTCACGCGTCCACCTGGAATGCCAAAAGAAATAAAGCACTCTACCGTACATTTCATTCGCACAACACCTGGACCACCTGTCTCTTGTCGTGCTCGTCGCCTCGCTCCAGACCGTCTTCAGATTGCTAAGAAAGAATTCGAAGCAATGTTAATGGAGGGCACTGCGCTCCGCTCAGAGGGACCATGGTCCTCGCCTCTTCACCTGGTACCAAAGAAAGACTATCGAGCTCTCAATGCACGGACAATTCCAGATAGGTATCCACCTCACCATCTCCATGATTTCAGCCACCAGTTGCGTGGATGCACTATCTTCTCTGTCGTCGACCTAGTCAAAGCCTACACTCAGGTTCCAGTGAACCCGGACGACATTCCAAAGACAGCAATTATTACACCGTTTGGACTTTTTGAGTTTCCGTTCATGTCTTTCGGGTTGCGGAATGCCGGTCAAACCTTTCAGCGATTCATTGATGAAGTCCTATCTGGCTTAGACTTCACCTCCGCCTATGTAGATGACATATTGCTATTCTCTAAGGGCCCTGTAGAGCACGAGCGCCATCTGCAATCACTTTTCCAAAGGCTGTCATCTTATGGGATTCTCGTTAACGCTTGTAAGAGTGTTTTAGCCTCTGCAAGTGTTACCTTCTTGGGATACGAAGTCTCTGCCGCTGGCACTCGACCACTACCAGATCGGATCAGCGCCCTGCAAAACTTCCCCCTTCCACAGACAGTCCGTGAACTCAGACGCTTTTTGGGAATGGTGAACTTTTACCGCCGTTTCCTACCTTCAGCAGCAGAATACCAGGCTTCTCTCCACTCGGCAGTATCCAACCTACGAGGCTCTCAACCTGTACCTTGGAATCAGAACCTGGAAAGCACGTTTAATGCCTGCAAAGCTAGCCTTGCCAAATTGACGCTACTAGTTCATCCCGATCTCAACGCACCTCTAGGATTGTTTACTGATGCTTCCAACACAGCTGTAGGGGCTTGTCTACAACAGCACGTAAACGCTACGTGGCAGCCTTCATTTCTAAGAAGCTTTCACCAAAGCAATCAGAATGGCCAGCGTACTATCGCGAGTTACTCGCTATCTACGAAGCCGTTCAACACTTTCAGCACATTTTGGAAGCCCACCAGTTTACAATTTACACCGATCACAAGCCACTTACGTACGCGTTTCAGCAACGCCGTGACAAGCTCCCGCCTGTGCAACTGAATCAATTATCGTTCATTGCGCAGTTCACTACCAATATTGAACACACAGAAGGTTCTTCCAATGTAGTCGCAGATGCACTGTCCCGGGTCGACGGAATCGCAGACAGAAACTTGAACTTTCCCGCTCTGGCAGACTCTCAGAAGGACGATCCGGAAATCCGTTCTTTCATCAATGGCGAAACATCACTTAACTTGGAGCAAGTCCCAGTACCTGGCAGTACCACTATCCTCTTCTGTGACACCTCAACCGGGAAACCCAGGCCCTTATCACCACATCATTCCGAAAAGCAGATTTTTCGTCTGTTCACGGCCTGAGTCATCCCGGCGCCAGAGCTACCACTCATTTGGTATCAGAACGTTTCGTCTGGCCAAACATGGTGAAAGATTGCCGCGCATGGGTCCGAGCCTGTCAAGATTGTCAGCGCGCCAAAGTTACGCGTCACACGAACGCACCAGTCGGAAACTTTACAATGCCATCTGCCCGGTTTCAACATGTTCATTTTGACATATTCGGAACACTTCCAGCGTCAGGAAACTATCGTTATTGCTTAACAGCCATCGATAGATTTACTCGCTGGCCAGAGGTCTGGCCTTTAGAACGCATCACTGCAGAGGAAGTTGCCAACGCATTCGTAGCATGCTGGATTTCACGATTTAGATCACCTCTACGTATTACCACCGACCAAGGCAGGCAGTTTGAATCTGTACTGTTCCGGAACCTGGGTCTCTTGACTGGAACGCTAAGAAACCGCACCGCTGCCTGGCACCCCTGCTCAAATGGCATGGTGGAGAGATTCCATCGTCTACTCAAAGCAGCTATTATGTGTCATCCCGGTATGTACTGGCTGCAAGCCATTCCCATCGTTCTTCTCGGTATTCGTAGTGCCTATAAAGAAGACCTCGGCACCTCTTCTGCCGAACTTGTGTACGGTGAACCTCTACGCCTCCCAGGTGAATTACTGTGCACCGCGACGGAAGAACGTCTGGAAGATACATCAGACTTTGTGGACAAACTACGTCAACAAATGCGCAGACTACGTCCAACACCAGCCACCAGACATGGTCACAGTTCGACCTTTGTTTTCAAGGACCTCGAAACGTGCACTCACGTGTATCTTCGGGATGATTCAGAACGTGGTGCCCTGCAGCCACCATACACTGGCCCACACCGCGTGTTAGATCGCCAGGACAGAACTTTAACTGTTTTGAACAAGGATAAACCAGTACGTGTCAGCATAGAAAGAGTGAAACCTGCCTTTCTGCTCAATGACGATTGTCCTAATATCGAACGTAGTGCTGTGACAGAACCACCTAGTATGTCAATCAGCAAAGCAAAGAAAACTACAGATCACGATACAACGGACAACCCGAGAACCACAAGATCCGGTCGCCGGGTAAAGTTCCCCAAACATCTTCAGCCGTAGCCTCATAAACTCCGTGGGGGGCTGGTGTGGCGGAAACACATCGTTACATTAACAGTTGTCAGCGCAGTTCCGTCGTTGTCGCGGCGGCTGCTAACGCAGTATCAACGATTGTCGCTGACCATAACCGGGGCAACGATAGAAACAATCAGAGAGAGAGAGAGTACACCGTTGGCGAGGCGTACTAAACACGGAGACTACATTGCCGCCAAGCTGGAAGTATTATTAACATTCGCATTGATATGTCATTTCAATGTATTATGCATATGTATATGTGTTATTTATTGGTTGCATTAAATGCATGGTTAAGAGTTTCGTCTTTACATATCGTAAACTACGATATTGTTTATATGGGCAACGTAACCCCATAAACTCTTTGTTGTTTCCGAATTGATATTAATGGCAATTTCTAAAAGAACTATGCGTTTTTGCGGTATAAAATCTATCCTATCTCACTTCGCACGCAATTAACTGACTTTATGCCAAATTTCATTTAAATATGTTGAGTTATTAAGGCGTGATTGACTGCAGATGTACATCCAAACACACATCCGAACTTTCTCGTTTTCTCATTTATAGTATGATTATGCTGAAGTCTTGTCAAAGCTGTCATACGATTCTAAGCATTACATTTGAATGACACAATACGTAACGCCATGATAGTATATAAAATGTCACTGAACAACATATATCGAGATATATCTCGAGGATGCTTACAAAATAATAACATAGCAACAGCCATTTTTATATAGAAGCATTCGGGGAGACGCGAATTAAAATCCCCGATCGCCCATCGAGATTACAGTTTTCCCGAAAACACTCAGGCAAATGTCGAGATGTTTCCTAGAAAAGACCATGGAATAATTCCTTACAGTATGATGCTCCCATTGCTGTGCCGCTTCTAATAAACTCGAGGCGTAAACCTCTAAAAAAAATGCTGATAGCAAAAAAGTGATATACTTCAACATTGCATTGAAAATGCTCAAACATATAATTTAATCTTGTTTCTGCAAGAGTTGTAAGTATCAACGAATTCGTAATGAAATTTGGTACTAATTCACTCTCTTCTTGGAAGAGTTTTTCGTTAAAATCTCTAGATATCAAAGCTGGCGTATTATTCATATCGGGACTTCTGGGAGGCTTTGACAGTGCGATCAAATTCGTGACCAATAGAGCTATAAACTTAACGATAAATTCTGTACCCGTATTTATTCATTACTAACCCTGTTACTTTCGAATCGTTAATCGTTACTTTTGATACAATTGAACAGTAGCATGAAGCATCGCATCGACTCGCGTTGCGTACGGGATAACTTCCTTACTATTGTATCATTTCTTTACTCGTTACTTTTGACACAATCGAACTCTAGCATGAAGCATCGAGTCGCGTCTCATACAGGACGACTTCGTTCGTACTTAGTAATGTTTAAGTATATTGTTTATTTAGTAAAATAAGTTTAGGTAAGTTGTTCGTTTGGCTAAAACTTAAAGTAAAGTAATTAACACTGGGATCTTACAGAAAACTTCTGAATGTACACTTGATTTATTGTAATTAATATTTTATACGAAAGAATAATGTAATTTCAAAACAAACTCCTGTTTGCATACAAAAAATAGACCTGATCTTTCATCTGACTGTGACATATCTAGTGGCAATAACTAATGACGGTTATTTTTTGAAGTAGCCTACTCAAAACCCTGCATACAAGCCTGATATGACAATGGGACAAGTATTTAACAAATATTATAATCTCATCAAAGTATTTAATTTTTAAACAGGAGGTTTCACCACTGTCTTCCTTCACTGTTTTCATTTATTTTTTTAAATTCTTCATCGTTTTGTGATTAGATTCGTAATTGTTGTTGTATCGCGGTTACAACAAACATTCAACAGCGCATTGATCACATGGATCCAACGGTAATAATACAATAACTATCACCAGGCAAAAGGAATAAAGTAATTGTACCTTCTTCTTTGTTCATGGAATTCTGGAACATAACAAATGCAGAGACGTATATCACAAACTATTCTTAGACAACTCTTCTATATTGAATTGTAAATTACCTTAAAAAATAAAAGGTATAAAATCTTAAAATAAATAAATTAATTGTTTGAAATCAATAAACGTCACTAATGAACGATAATTGAAAAAACAGTATCTATCTCAAATTATCTATTCAAATTTCCTATTTACAAATTATGCACTGTAAATTTTAATGTTACACAAAATAAAAACTACAGAATTAGTCTCTACGTTGTCAAAATTAGTTACCTTGTTAAAAATATCAAAACTTAACACTAAATAATATTAATTACATTAAAATAATGTTCCCACAATGTGTTTGTAAACAAACATTTTATTTGTAACGAAATGAATTAAAATCGAAATTCCCACAAATATGCGCGTATGTATATGACGAACGATGTTCTTTCGTTCACATTTAAAATATGTTTTTTAATTGCGATAGAGCAGATGCATCTGTGGTAACTTCCCCACTCATCTCCGTTTCTGATTAATGATTTTCTTTTTTTAGTCTTAAAATTCATTGATTGCTATGTCACATTACTTCTTATACAATTGAGCTCGAGCACGTAGCATCGCATGAATGACTTCGTTAGTACTTTGTAAAGTTCAAGTAAATTGTTCATTGTGTAAAGTAAATTTAGGTAAATTGTTCGTACATTTGATTTACTGCACTGAATATTACATACTTCAGAATAATACCTAATATCACAATCGCAGCACACTTTTTTCTTTTTTTTTTTTGCTGTCGTCAGTCTTTAGACTGGTTTGATGAAATCCTCCATCCCTTCCTATCCTGTGCTAACCTCTTCATTTCTACATACCCCTTACAATCCACGTCCTCAATTATCTGCTTCATATATTCTAATCTCTGTCTACTTCTACAGTTCTTACCTTCAACTGTTCCCTCCACTAACAACTTAACCAATGTCTCAAAATATGACCTACCAGCCTGTCTCTTCTTCCTGTAAGCTTCTTCCATAAATTTCTTTTCTCACCCATCATTTCCAAAACTCGTTCATTTCTTACTTTGTCTGTCCACCTAAATTTTCAGCATTCTTCTGTAGCACCACATTTCAAATGCTTCAAGTTTCTTTCTTTCCGGTATTCCTAAAGTCCATGTTTCGCTACCGTAAAGTGCTGTGCTCCACACATAGAGTTTTAAGAAGTTCTTTCTAATTCCTAGATCAATATTTGAAACTAAAAGGTTTCTCTTTTTCATGAAGCGCAGCACACTTAACTAATAAACATCTGCTCATTCATTCGTTGGGCGAACCGTTCCAGCTCCAGCATGACGCATGACACGTTGTGTTCGTTTGTTTATCGAATCAAACTGACATCTTTTAACGAAACATACGAGTAACGAAATATGCGAGTAATGAAATGAATTTGTGAGTAACGATTCGGTGCTTCGAGTCAGGCGAAGAACCAGTTACTCATTAACGAATATATACGGTTTGCTACAGCTCTGTGACCAACAATACAATCGATGAACTAATTCCAAGCATGTGTAATTAACAAATTCTGTTCTCTTAGGTATAAACCACAGGATATTAACATTTTCTACAATGCTTTGTAAATACTTAAAAGTAAAGTTTTGTCTCTCTTATATGATTAAATATTTTTTTATTGTAATTTATTTAAATACCTAAATGCGGAACTCAAGATTTATTTAGGAATTCAAAATTAAGTTTTTTGGCAATATAACAATCATTAATGACTTTGGATGTCAAAATGTTGCAAGAAACACAACTGTATTAAAACTTTACAAGACAACATGGATATCATGGGGAAGTATCCGTTTTTATTTTTTTTTATATATTTTAAGATAAACAAAATATAGTTTCACGTGAAATGTGATCATAGACGATTGAAAGCCGGTCAAATTGTCAGACTGTGATATACTTACGAATGGACATGACTGAATTGTAAAGGATTCGTTTTTTTCCATTTTGGCTGCTTTTTTGTGTTACAACTACAAAAATTCGCTGCAACTCAGGCAGGAAGTCGAGTTAATACTTTATGAACCTCTTACGTTGCTATCGATGCATTGTGTCATGTCTGGCCAAGGGCAAACATTTTTTTAGAACCTGAAGAAAATTTACAACGTAATTTATTTATCCCATGGTTCTCCTGATTAGTGAAAGGAAAACAATAGAACGGCATTATATCTTCTAATAGTTATATTGATAGTTAATTATTATGTTCGAAATATTAAAAAATGTATTAGGTGGTTCGCAACCCGACGTTTCGTTGAAACCATAAAATCATAATTCGGTAATAGAAATGAACTAGATGACCCGTGCGAAAATTTCACAAATAAATTACGTAGAATAGTGAGGTTGATGGCTTGTAACAGAATGAAAAGTAGAACCACGTCATTTGTAGCAATTGTTTATTTGTTTAGTGTAACAGGTACGCATCAAAATACTTAAAACATATTAGGAAACAATTAGGAAAATGTAAAACACATTGTATCTAGGACACACTATCACTAAACCTAACAGAATACAACCAACCTGAACAAAGTACACACCATAGCCATATCTCTGTGATATGTGTTGTAGTGATTATAGTCTGTGAGAAAATTTCATGAATAAAATGTTTACATTGGAATTTTATGGCAAAACAGAAATGTTTCTGCAACAGAAAAAATATTCGAAAAGCTACTTATTTTATATAAAAAAACCCGGTTTATTGGCATCTCTGTTATATCCTCTGCTGTTATCTAGGGATTTAGCTCTGAATGTCTCATACGCGGGACCACTTTAAGCGTCAAATTCCGAAAAATATCTTTTTTAATTTTACCTAATTGGAGTTCTTAATCTTTAAAACGATAGATCATTTGTCGATTTAGTTTATGTGTCGAAAGGTGATAAATGGCTCATAATAAAACTACACGTTGTAGAAATAATATTGATACTTTTGCCGTCTATGGGTCGTATTCCAAAAACTTTCTCTTTAAAATATGGTTTCACCAAAGAGGACACCTTGATCTTTAAAATGAGACCTCATTTAATCATCAAGCGAGATTAAATAACTAATAATACTAAAAAAAATACGTTTTCCCTTCAAGGGTCGAATTTCGAGATAGTTCTTTCTTAAAATATGATGTGACCAAAGTGGAGTCTTTAAAATTATTCCTCGATTTAGATTAGGTATCAAAAGACATAAATGGCACACGAAAAAACAAAGTTTAAGGAAAAAATGGTACCTTCTGCCCTTTATTACTACTTTGGCCCTTAAGGGTCCAATTCCGAAAAATGCCTTTCTTAAAATATAAAGTTACCAAATCTGAGATTTTAATCTTTAAACTGATACTTCGTTTATCGGTTTCGGTTAGGTATTAAGGCAGATAAACGCGTTGTAGTTATAGATATTAATACTTTTGCCCTTTAAGGCTACAATTGCAGTGCATAAATTTTTGTTTGTAACTCTGAGTTTTATTTGTAACGTTGTTGCAGAATGGAGATAAATTAATTAAATATTGCTGTAAGTTACTTTTCTCTTAGCTACTCTCCCGTCAACTAATTAAGTGTTTATAAAATAAAGCAAATGGTTTATTTATTATAATTAATAATAATATTTCCTTGTGGTCGTAATGACCTGGTGACGGGGTTTCTAGTGGTTGCGCATTCCGCTGTTGTCGTAGCTGACTTAACCTAACCCGGCAGTCCTACCGGGTACAGGCGAAGTACAGTTTAATATGGAATCCGAACCATGGAAGCATTCTGGCACACTTCACATTACACAGCAAGCCATGCCAGAGTTGAAGATTGGGTTAAGAGCCTATGAAAATCCCCGCTGAAACAGAGATTTGAACCAGAGACCTTTCTGACGCCTTAACCTGTTAGCAGTGAGCCACCAAGACCGCTATTTATTGTAATTAAGTGAGATTGGCTCGTATATGTGTATTATTTTGTTCTGTATATTATGTGAAACTGTTTTGAACGAGTGTGACCGACTTTGTAAGAGTGTTACTTAAACTCCTGTCATTTTAAGTAAAGGACACTAATATGTTTTGTCGCAACAGTTACCGTATTTTAGAGAGTTTTAGACACTTTGGAATTGTTTATTTTGGCCCAACTAATTTCAAAAGTTGTATTTTTTAAATAATTTAATTTAAGGTTATTTACATTTAGTTGTAAGTAGTTTTAAGTTAGTTTTAATCGCGGCCAATAAGCGACAGGTACTGATACTTCACAACTATAGACAACTAATCGCAAACGGCCGTTACCATCGCATAGGACTACGCCCGGCTCGGCTCAATAGTTTCTACAAAAATTACTGTTGCTAATTGAATTTATGAATAGTTCATGAAAAGTAGACTATATATATATATATATATATATATATATATATATATGTGTGTGTGTGTGTGTGTGTGTGTGTGTGTGTGTTTCTCGGCGTAATGCCCGCGATCCCCTCCTACCAAAATAAAATATACAGATGACTGCTTCAGAAATACCTGTGTCCAAACGAAACAATTCACTTTACATAATCACATCCGTAGCAACCTTACATAAGCGAGCACTCTCGCCACCGAGTTTTGTGATGTAAGCGAGGCCTGTTGCAATGGAAGTGACACCAGAATCCCATACAGCACCTCATCTTGCTCCGAGATAAACTCTTCCACAAAACCTACAATGCACATCTACCAATGAGATCTTTCAGGAACCAGCAAACATCTGCGATTTGTCGTGGAGAATATTAAGTTATAAACATTGTTGATTGTTATTAACAAGCTCCTCCTTGTGAGAGAACTATGTTGGTTAACATCGTTCCATCACAAAACACACGTCCCTTATTCACTGTCGAAAACACATCTCAATCTCACTTCCACAAAATGAGCCACATTTCAGCAATCTGTGGTGACGCTGTTTGCCAATTCTAAAAAGCCACCTTTCCTCCTTGTGAGAGAACTATGTTGGTTAACATCGTTCCATCACAAAACACACATCCCTTATTCACTGTCGAAAACACATCTCAATCTCACTTCCACAAAATGAGCCACATTTCAGCAATCTGTGGTGACGCTGTTTGCCAATTCTAAAAAGCCACCTTTCCCCGTAAACCCGCTCATGTACTTGGATATTTTAAAGAACCTACGTTTTGTAACAAGGTTTCCCAGATATATCACTGTCAATACGCAAATCCAAGGTTTCTTTCAGACTGCATGGAATTCCACCCTCCGTTGCCTGTCTGTCAGATAAAATCTGCATTGACCACGGTAGCTGACATTCGTATATAGACGCACCAAATTTCTATTGTTAGCTGTTAAGCCTGCAATTTTCTAACTTCTCGGAAGGACTACAGCCGAACAGCGACTTGTCTTCCGCGATCCCTGCGTAGTACATTCTTCCGAAATATCCTAAGTCACTCTTTTAACATTATTTATTTATGTTTAAATTTAATTGTGTAATATTGCCAGTTTCCTAGCATATTACAATTGTGAACACTCTTTTTCTATCAGAGTTGGTGCCCATGAGGGATCGGCTTTGTCCCCACTGCTGTTTATCCTCAATATTGACACCATTGTTGCAGAACTAGTAAGTCAACACCCCTGGACACTGCTCTGTGCTCATGACATCATGGTCGTTTGCGAGTCTCGTCGAGAATTAGAACAACAAATCCAACGATGGAAAACTTCCCTCAACAAATACGGTATGCGACCGAGTACATGGAGTGTGGAGTTCCAAGTAATGGGTTAATATGGACGGCGTTGAATTTTGTAAGTCATCTGAGTTCAAACATCTGGGAACACGAATCTGTTCAGTCGGTGAGAAACTGCCAGACGTCCGAAACAGAGTCAGAGCATTCTGAATGAAGTGGCGTCAGTTCACGTGTCATTTTTGACCGAAAGGTGTCACTGCCTTAAATCAAAGAGTTACAAAACCATCGTTTGGCCAGTGGAATCGAATGTTGACCAGTCACGAAAAGACATTAATAACAGCTGGATGTCATGTAAATGAAGATGACGCGCTCGCCGCAAGAACTCACTAGATTGGATCGCATCAGGAATGAGAACTATCGAGCGGCTTTTGATGTCGCTCCAATCCCTGAGAATTTGCGGGAGAGTCATCGGCGTTGGTACGGCCATACAGCAACAAAGACCAGGAGGGAGACCTAGGAAGCGCTGCTGGATACATTGCAGGAGGACATGTCTCACCTGAAGATGCTCAAGATCGACATAAATGGAAGAAGAAGTCCTATTAACCAGACCTTGGAATGCCAGATTAATGCTTAGAAGAAGAGGATTACAACGGTGAGCATACTGCTATGAAATTATAACAAACGAATACAGCGAGTGGTACAATGTTTATTTAATAACATCCTATTTAATGCAGGTACAGGATAATCTGATGAAAATATTAATCCCAAGCATACCAACGTTTCGACCTATAATCAAGTACCATAGCCTTACATATCTGAAAGTTGTCCTCGTTTAACCCATCTGAACAGGATTTACCTATATAACATTCGCAATATAATTTATTAATTTTTACTTGCTTGCAATCATTATTTTGAACAAGATTTAAAAATAAAGAGCTAAATAATACAAGAAGCATGGTTAACTAACTTTTATGTATTCTTCCAATGACAGCTTCACATACAATAGGAAATAATGAAGGAATAAGTTGCCTGGAAAACATAAATTTTGTAGGAGTCAAAAAGAGAAGCGTTATTGTCAGTCTAACTTCCACGGAGATATGTAATTTGTATCTCGTTTACGTATTCTTATACCAATTAGTGAGGTTAAATTTTTCGAATCTTTTGTTGATATACAACTTTATGTTCTTTTATTTATTTTTTTGCATTAAACAATTCCTTTCATTTGTTTTTTAGATAATTAACAGCCACGTTTTGTTTTAAAAAAATGCGATATCAAAAATCTAGGATTCTTCATTATTTATTAAAATAATATCCTCTTTTTCATTTTTTTTAAAAAGACATAGTTGCACAAGATGCAGCACTGCTAATAAGTTTTATTCTCGGTGCCTTTTTGAACCGAGTATCAGTCGGAACTATGACAAATGTTAGCAAACGTACCTTTGTTTGCGAATATTTGGTTGGTGGAGGCATCAAGCCAAAACACACAACTGCAAACTCACAAACATTTACAAACACTTAAAAGCATTTTACACGTTGCGTGCCTGGTGGTATCGCACCTGCATAAAATGCCGCACAAACAGCAGACAACAGAGTCGCTCGGAATATTGTTGGAACAAAACAATGAAAATTTAGCCGTGTAATGTACGTACCTTGGTAATATGCAGTAAACCACATGATGTTTATTTTGACATTTTTTCTGTAATAAAAGTGAAGTGAAATGCATGTTATGTTTCGCCACTTAAGTAACCTTATATCACAGTTGAGAAGTTAATCATTTTATTCGGAGTTACACTTAATTGGTAACCTGTTCAACCTACAATTTTCAAATATACTCAATGCAATAATATTGTGGGTTTGTTACGCTATGGCTATTATTTTCATGAATGGCCAATTTTTTTTTAATAACTCAATCCATAATGACTAATAAAATCTTCTGCAACATACATTATATACCTAAACAGGCACTGATGAAGTTGCAACTCCAAAGAATGAGACTGGAAAGTGACTGTGTTAGATATTGTAAAACTAACCCAAACTTTATTTATGCGAACTGTGACTACTAGCGTGGAAAGTTCTAGAAGCTCGCGCTGCTTCCTGCAAATCAGAAAGACTTCCAAGCTAACTACATTATTCTTACGATCGAATGCTCTGGAAGCTAGATAGAGGCTCATGGTAATGTTTCATTGTTGTAAAACATATGATTATATCATCACTTACTTATAGTAAATACAATCAGAGATATAGTTAATTTTTTTTTAAATGGATACTATTCCTAACTAATTTTATGAGAAAACACTAACCATATGGCTCCAAGAATAGGGTATACCTGTTGAAAATTAACCAGTGTGTTTTTAACACGAGTTTGATCAATATTTTATCTCAGAATACGTATCAAATACTTCGGTTAGATTCCAAAACTCTTTGCAGAGCGTATGGAGAGAGAATGATTCATCTGGCAGTTGCGACCGCTTAACTAAGATGCGAGATGCTTTCTTTCGGTTCAACTATCGGTGTTCTTCCATCTCTCAAAAACTCAAACAATACACTCAACTCCATACAATATAGTAACACTTTCGACCACTTTCACACTGCGAAAGTCAACGAGAAACCAACCCAGTAATTTTTAATCACCGTGCAATTGCCATTAAGGGTTAAAATCTGCCATACTACGTAATACCCTACACCAGGATGCCCTGCATAGTACATACTTTTGTTAACATTGTTTTACTAAAAACGAATTCAGCTACAAACCGAGAATGTCCTGGAAGTAATTACGTTAAAGAGTTTTCACGTAATGGTTGATTCTTTAAGGGAAATATATTGTGTAATATGAAACTTATTCAACAGGAAATTGTTAAGATTTCATTATATTTTGAAAATATTTGTTCTCCTGATAACTTGAAACTTATATATTGTTTTAGCTTAAAGGTCTTGAGGGTTGTAGTTATGGTGTTTACAGCGTTTTCCCAACTCATAGTAGACCCTATGTTGCATATCGATGACGCCCTGAAGCGGAGAATGGCTCGTTTCACCAATAGTTATTAATAAAAAATACTATATTGGCATCAACAATAAGAAAATTAAATTTTAGGTTTTCTGTTTTTTGGTATTTCATAATTACTCGAAGACTATATTATGTATATCACATGTTTCTCTTAGTAAGAGTACTTTTAATGGTTGAGTATTGTGGTATTCTTGAACTGCCTCCTTACAATAGGATCCGCCAGGTATGGAGATTTTACCTAGGAGACTGGAGCCTTTTTCAGCTTTCGCCTAAATAGTTACGGAACAAGTTCTTAAATGTCAAAATGTAAGACCCTCTGTTTTACTGTATGTTCGTCGACGTAGACGTCGAGGTCATTAGAGGCGGGTAAAATCTATTTGCATATCATTTTTTTTAGTAACTCAATTGCATAGGATGGTTTTAGAGATGATAGAGGGGGTAGATAGACGACGCACGTTTCGTTTAAACTTATTGGTAAACATGTGTACTCCCACTTTCGCTCACGAGTGTAGTGAAATACTTCGTCCACCAACCTATTTGAGTCGGAATGACAGGAAAGATAAGATTAGAGAAATAAGGTGCCGCAATGATTCTTATATGAATTCTTTTTTCCCTCGTACCATTAGGGATTGGAATGCACAACAAAGAGATTAGCTTTGGTGCTGAGCACCCTCTGCCACCCACAATTTTGTGAATTGCAGAGTATATATGGAGATAGATTGTGGGAGATACCAAAGAAATGAAGGTACTGGGATACTAAACGATGGGTGAGTTTGGTGTTAGTCTGTGGGACCCCAGAAGTCGGAGTGGCGAGGAAGCTAGAAGAAAATTACTATTGAGCGTATTCAGTAATTGATATGTTGAAGGATTAGAGTTAGTAGCAACTGGAAGATAGAAAGTGGGTTAAGAGAGAGTTTGGCAGTGTGTTGGGTATATTCTGGTGAAGAGGCTTGGAATGAAAATTGGATAAGAATCAGGATTAATAAGATGAAGGGAAGTGTTTACGAGGGCAATAAACTATATCCTGATTGAAGCGTAAGGGAGTGATAAGCTATCATTTTTGGGTAACCAAGTCACTGCCTGAAAAAAATTATCAAGAAAGGAGGTAAATAATAACAAATGATAAGTATAGAGCGACATCGCTCGAAGGTGCAAGCTCCGTCAAAGTTATTAAGTAATAATGTCAGCTGGTATATATGCGATGGGAGTTGAATAGGTGTTAGTCGCATCTGCTCTTGTCCACTACTTTCAATTAGCACTCCTGCAAAAAAATCTGTGCTTCTAGCTAAAAGCAAAACGATGAAGTGAGCTCGTGAAACAATGTGTTGCTGCATGACGAAGCAGCTGAATGTGACGTTCTGAAAACAGAGATAGCGTTTGAAAAGCGTGCGGTCTTTGTCGTGTAAGCACAGAAATGCTGTAGTGACAGTGGCTTTGTTGTGTCGTTTGAATGGCGCGCCGGAACACTGCGTGCATTCACCTGCAGAAAGCGAGCAGCTAATGCCGTTATCTGCCTCGGGCACGCTTTGAAGCACACCTGATTGGTCCACCGGCTTTGTCACCCCGACGCCAATTAATCGCCGAAGCCGTTTCGGCTACGTGTAACGACTTACTTGGAGCCATGTACCGCGTTGTCCGGATAAACTAAACATGAGTTGGATGAGGTACAAGACACAAAATGGTGACGATAAATGTTTTTTCTTTATAGTACACCGATTTGGCTCATGTAAATGCACCTGGATTCGTGTTTTATTAGATTACCCAACATTATGTGTTTTGGTACGCCAATAAGTAGATGAAATTGTAATAATCGGTGTCAGAAGGAAGCAAAAAAAAAAAAAAAAAAAAAAAAAAATTGAAAAAACACACACACACGTATGCGTAGGACCTTTTTTTATATGCTATCCGGGAAGCAACAAACTTATTTTGAAATCACAATTGCGTAATATTCTGCAATAACATATGTAAATCTGAGGTACAGATACCATATGAAAGATACAATCGTTGAATACAGCAGTCATTTTGAGGCCATCGTGAAAGGGACCTGTCACCTTGACTCAAGAAATTTCATTCCTCGCACTATTTGGGTACGGTTGTGTTCATCACAAGAGATGTATTAAACAAGACAACAAATGTAGGGATGAATAAATATGTTAAAATTGATTCCAATTTCAGGTCTAAATTAGAAATATAACACTTTCATTCCCATTCAGAAATTAAATATTTTAGCTGCGCATAACACGACTTGATGTTGCATTTGACTATTAGGTTCCCTACACCACAACCACACTATGAGGAGAGGCTATACGCCTGTTGGCGTCGCAAAATACATATTATAGCTGAAGAGATTCCAAAATTAATGTTTAAATGATTCGAAAATGGTATTGCAGTTTTATATTCCAGAAATATGATTTGCCAAATTTTTCTTACTTTTTATAAAGTTTTATGATTGCTTCGATGTACGACATTTACAATTTCACTATACTTTGCATGAGGGCACCTACCCAGCTCTACAGTCATATTCGTTTACGTCCATAGCTTGGACTCCTTCAGAAGCCCCTGGCACTAGGTACAACTATGTTAAATCCGGACGCTATTTGTGGCAGCTTTTATGTCTGCGTAAGTAAAAATTATGTTTTGAATTTTGGGTTATCAGACAGCTTAAGTAATACTTTCGCATATTTTTAGCTGTGTTTCTCATTTTGAGACATTAATACAGTCGATTCATGACTGATGACAACGTCTGTGTGCACCACTCGGACTTTAGCGAGAAGCGACTAAGCTGCTGGCAACAACTACTTGTTGGTACTAAGTAGATACTTCCAAAATATGGAAGGTAAATAATCTTTTTTCACCTGTCCACTCTACTGTTGAATGACTTCAAAATAATAAAAAAAATGTTTCTCCTAAAATTACCTCAAGCAATAGATAAACACATTAAAAACAAAGTGATGAAAAACTGCTCCATTTTGTAACGAAAGTGGGAAACAATTTCAACTATAATATCGTACAACTAGGAAATGATTAGAAAAATCTATAGCAACAGATTGGAATTCTGACCAGGGATATCCCCAGTCATGTCCCTTAATAATATTTTTATTTTTTATTTGGTCTACTCTTCTATTTTTAGACGTAGATTTGTGCTTTTTTTTTTTGGCTTCGTCGGCTCCGATTTCTTTGTAAACCTCAGGCGTACTAGTGGTATGTTGACATAAACTATGAATTAAGTTTATTCACCTTTTTTGTAAGTAAAGTAGTTAAAAAACCTTTCTAATTTTTATCGAGATGGAATGAACATTATATTTAGTAATATTCGAAGCAAAGTAATTACTTCATCCATCGAATTCTTAGATGATAATGAAGGTAGAAATAAAGAGAAGAGGTAGTGAAAATATTGAGTTTAGCGTGATTTGAACCTATCACGTTTCTGATCTGCAGCCTGAAGTGCGATTTTAATCTTATTGATCCTCCTGAAAATTATAATAACGGAAACAGTCACATGCAGCAATTAAGATCGTCATCCGTATAGGAATTTAGGTATTCTTATAATCAACATTGAATTTATAAAACCTGTTTCCAGACCTGGGGGGGGGGGGGGGGGAATTTTACGTGTTTTGCCTTTTTCATATTAGTACGTTAGGACATTCGATGGTTCGGATTCCGCGTTAAACTGAAGGTCCAGTTATGACAGAGACTAAATGCGCGCAAGACGAAACTCAGTCACCACGAAACGCTCTTCTGTAATTAATTTATTCGTTCTGTCATCAATTAATGATGATTGCTTTTAATTATTTTGTCCTTCAATTCACAGTTCACTGTCGTTAGTCGCCGGAGGATTTTACCTTCTCTAAAAGGTTAAATAACTACTGATTTGAATGAATTAAATAGTTCCATG
Organism: Vandiemenella viatica; assembly: GCA_031002005.1. Classification (NCBI taxonomy): domain Eukaryota; kingdom Metazoa; phylum Arthropoda; class Insecta; order Orthoptera; family Morabidae; genus Vandiemenella; species Vandiemenella viatica. The sequence continues at coordinate 28,835,740 of JARYHS010013631.1, forward strand.
AAATGACAACACCGACGAACCGCTTTTCGCTTCATATTTACTCCTCCGTAAGCTCCAAGATAACATTACACGCGGAAATGGCAATAGACTCGTCCAAATATACTCAAGCACAACACACAAAGATACCAGCGATTAAACTCACAAGACAAATACCAACACTTCGAGAAACAACTGATTAACAACTAACCTCACCTGCTATGTCAGCAAGTTTAAATAGACGCCTTAGAAATATCCAGAATAATACAAAGAGTACTGATAGACTTTTCTCGAGCGTCAACAATTGGTTAAAAATCAAATCCATACAAAAGTAATTACAAATCACTCACAATCTTTAGAAAACGCCATAAAATGAAAGTTAATACTGTTCGAATGCATTTCCACACAAAATTATCAACATAAACCAGTCCAAACCATTGAAAATTGTCTTCCAAACATCGTGACCACATCAATACTTACAATTACGCACTTTTAATTAATGTATCATACATTCTTGATGATATTACATAGTTTCTCTCCATAAAGTAATATTCATTTAAATGGCGAATACACACAAATTCAAAATCAATCACACGAATAATATACAAATCCGCAATTAATCAACTCTCATCTTGCTGTACAAAATTCTTAAAACAAAATTTCATAAAAGGCCTGGGACTGAGGGCTGTTACAGTCAGTGTACTAAGACTACACGTATGTACTTTTAACCAATACTGAGTTTATACCACTTCGCTGAAACTAAATCAGAGAAGAAGCGTTCATTTTGATGCCTCCTACGTCACTGTTAATTAGCGTTTTGTGAATCTACAGCTCTTATTAGTGGAAAAAACTCACTTGTGTAATTCTGTATGGAGCAATAAAACATTTTAAAAATTGTAATTAAGAGGTAGATATATAGTCGAACTGCCACGATCACCAGCAAGTTCTCAATCTGGGAATAAAGAAACCAGTGGTAAAGAACGAAAGAAGATTAGATTTTAATTACACTACTCCATCAGAAGTACTTGTTGGATTTCTGAATAAATTACAATACCGAACTAGTGCTTATAAACTACGTTTAGATTTTGTTTAAATACTAACATAAAATCAACTCAAGCATTCTATAATAGCGAGTACGTGGATATTATCTGAATTTCAGATTTCATTTAACTTGCTGGGCCAAAGTGGAGAGCTAATGTATCCACTCTTCAACATCAGCAATCGGTCTGGTTTTCTCAACAACAGAGTATTGTTCTTTTGTGTTGCTGAATAGTCCACATGTTACGAAGATTGACACCATCCTAAACCAGACAATGTGCGTTATCAGTGGCACACTAAAATCTACTCCTCTTTCCTGGTTGCCACATCGAACCTCTAAAACTAAGAAGATTTAATAATCTAATCCGTGAGTTCACAAAAATATCGGTGAACATTGATCTTCCCTTCCATGAAGACATGCTGCTTCATAGATTTTGGTGTCTGAAATCTACCCGTGCTAAAAACAAAAGAGATGATTGAAAGAGGGTTTACTGCTATAGCAAAATGGCGGCAGGAATGGAAGAATGTAGTTCCCAAGGAGTGGCAGTCACTATTTAGTGCTCAACATCCACCATCAGGATTTTACCTGCCACGTAAAACACTGGCTGCCCTCAACAGGATACGAACCACCATGTTTGGTGTTGTTCACTGGGGGACATGAGAACTTCACCCAGTTGTGACTTCAACAGACGATCCGGCATTATTGTGGTAAGGTTCATTGGAGGACTTTGATAAAGTATCTAGAGCTGCTACAGAATGTTGGAAAATCTGGACTTATAACTTTAAGTGCCTTGGTGATTGTTTTAGAATGACTTATTGTTTGTATTCTCTAGGATTGTATTGCCATAATTTAACTAAATAAGTTTTGTTTCATGACCCTTTTTAAATGCATTATTTCGTTGTGTAACTCGAAATGCGTACAGAGTAATATATAAAACAATTAGTGAACTATAGTGAAGAGCGATTAGGAAATTTGAGTGACGAATGAGAACTTGAATCAGATTAAAGAACGATTTTGAACACAAACACCAATTAAAGAAATTAGCACAATTGAAACAAAGATATAATGAAGTAGAGCATTGAGCTTAGGGATTACGCAGAAGAGAGGTTCTGATGATATAACAGCGCTGAAAAAATACGCAGTCACTATGAAAGAAAGGTTTCGGAAAATATTAGTGACAAATGTTAAGAAGTACCACCCAGGGGGTTTACACGGAAAAGAACCACCCTCAGCTCGATTTCAACCTGAGATCCTCGTTATGAAAATAATTTCAATCCTTTACTTATTTTAATTATTTAAAAATTTATTTAAGAGAGTCATTCCCAAAACAGGAAAAATAATGGAACTGTGTTCTGCTTTGCAATTGAACAAGGGAATTAATAAATTTATTTAAAAAATTCAATTTTATTAAAGCAACAATAAACAGATATTGATTGTTTTTAAATCGTTACCACAGAATTTTTTAGATTTGATTACATTTTACCACAGCGAGACCACCAAAGAATTTAATGTTAATTGGGGTAACTCAAAGTCTACATTGCTCACAAAGCCGCACTGTGAACAATAACTTTCGCTGTGAAAGCATCTTATGCGAGATAGTACATTACCAATTATTGTAGTTTTTGCACAACTGTAAGCAGTATGCGCTATGATCCCTGATGGGCACTAGACTTTTTACATTTTTTGGACCACAAAAAAATCTTTATACAGTGGCAGCCTTCATCGTTTTCTTGTCATGTCTTTTCTCCATGGATTCCTACAGCAATATGTTCGATCCTCACGTCGTTATTGTGGCGATTCCTCCTGTAGGCGACCACACCACTCTCTCATTGACATGCGAACAGCCTCCCAGCACGCAGGATGCCCGGCGCCGAGTCTTTCTGCCACGCGCAAACACGACGACTCCAAGCATTCATATTAACTTTCGCAAAACATTTCCTTGAATATTATTGTCCCATTAAATAAAACATGGAGTGACGATGTGATCAACAGAGAGCGGAATTTTCTCTGATAGCTAACAACCTTCGAGTATATTTAAGATTTATGCCTGGATCTAACGGCAAATGACCGATTTTCTCATTAAAACATTTGCTTGAATTTTAACTACCACTGTAAATGCTTCTGGAAAGTCTATAATCTTTTCCGTTTTTTATCCAGTGATTACCAATAAGGAGGAGAGACTTTATTTTATACAACGGAAACAACCTAAAATGAGATTTGCAAGTGTGGATTTTTATCTCATTTCCGATGAAAACCAAAATTTATCTTCGATGCCTTAATTTACTGAAAGTATGTCTTCTATTTCAATTTTCGTAAACTGTCCTCAAAATTGATAAGCTTAAAGTTTAATATTGCATTTTAGTCGATTATTGAATGTGAAGGAAGCAACCTCTACTCTCTAGCAGCAATCTTTCGGCTACAAACAGTTGTTGCATGTTGTTGTCGCGTTTCCGGTGTTTGTATCATTGATCAAAAAACTCTGGATGCAGGTACTGCAGAGCACATTTACCATTGAGGTGGAAGTGAAGCTGTTGATAGCCCGTCAGCAGGGAAGAGTGTGGGGTGTCAAATGCGTCCAGTGGCGGCAGCAACCCAATTACAGCGCCCCCGGCTAGCCGCGCCGCGCCGGGCCGGGACGAGTGCTGCTCCACTATAATGAGACCGCATTGCACTGCAGCCTACCACCCAGGCGCTCACAACAACTACCATCCAAACGACGTGCCAACGTCCTATCCTGGCTCAGATTGCACACACATTTAATGGCCTCATAAGGTGTAAACTATCAACTCAACTCATACATGCTTTCAGAAAGGACGTTCTGGTCTATCACAATGCTGGTCTAAAGTGCATATAAAACTATTTCACATCTCCAGATGAGGAGGAACTGTATCACTGGCTTTTGCTTAAAAACTAAAAAGAATGTTTAGTGATAAGATATTAAATATTTTCAACACGTTAGAGAGACACATATTTCCTCCATTTGGTCTCTCTTGATTTCCATATTCAACTGCACACTTACTGCAATTTAGTGTGTAAAGCATCATGTGTTGCAGTTAATTCTCCATAATATCTGTTGTAATCTCTGTTTTCTGCAGTAGAATCAGTTTGTAGTTTTGCTGTCTAACGAGTCAAGGTTTAGAAAAAGAATCGTCCGAGACCCACTTTACAGTATAATTGCTGATCTAATCGAGAATGATAACCATAAAGTTAACTCTTTTTTTAACTTATGGCTTTTCTCCTCGTCGACGTCTAGGTCATTAGAGGCGGGATGGGACTGGGGACAAAGAACTGGAAGAAATTCGGCCGCAGCCTTTTGAAAGAAGCATCCAGACAATCTCCTGGAGTGATTTGGAGAAACCATGGAAAAATCTTGATGCCCAGACGGGGAATCGAACCCGCGTCTCCTGAGTGCGGGACCAGAGCGTTACCACTCACCCAACACGCTCAGTTAAAAGTCCACGTATTTCAACCGTTGTATTATTATTATGAATATTATGATTAATATTGTGAACTTGAATTTAAAAAAAAAAGTTAGTTAAGTGCAGATAAAATTAGGCTATGCTTATTAATTTAAGAAGTGATGCAACTTAAATTTGTAGGATCTTACAACATAAAAGTGATCAATGTAAAAGCAGTCGGAACCCAGTTTTTTTTTTTTTTTTTTTTTTTTTTTTTTTTTTTTTTTTTTTTTTTTTTTTTTTTTTTTTTTTTTTTTGCATGCTAGGCTTACTGGTCACTCAGACACGTCTTCTTGTCGCAAACGACCGAGAAATTCTCCAACTAGAAATAGTAAGAATTTCATACATAAGGGAGAAAAATTAACCCTATCACTAGAAAATATACAAAGCGAAATGACAGTTATGTTAATAGAGAATTACTGATGTTTGCAAGAGACTTGTGACATCACATACAGAGATTAATCGAAGCTTCAGATTGCGCTGTAAAATTAATGAAACGTCACCCGAAATTAATTTTGAAAATTAAGGTTAAATTTTACAGCCAGACTAAACTAATAGGGATCTCTAAACAATACACTTATTATAAGCCTTTGCGAGAAATTGAAATTTTCATATTATGTAGAAACTACCATTTCAAAATAAAATAAAATAGTGTACATGCTCGAGCTAAGGTTCCACCATACTGGACCAAAGAGGCACAACGGCACCCGGTTCGAGTCCTGGTCCCCGCCTACTGGTCGACCTGACTGCGGTTTTTAAACGTTTTTCCGCAGTCATCTAGACTACAGTTTCTCAACGTCTTTCATCTCAGTAAATTATCAAAATTAATACTGAGGAACACAACGTATATGGGCCTAATTTATTAACAAATAGAACTTATTTTACTGTACGATTACGACATAATAAATCTAAAAGCATGTTTTGAATCCATAAAAAACAGTTATGAATTTGGAAGTGAACTATTAAAAGTTAGTTACTTATTGGTCAGATTCTTAATATGCACCAAATAAAATAAAAGACACGTTCCCACTCTTATGTTACCAATCCTACCACGTATCGAGGTCCATTAGACGACTTCAAGACCCTCAGAAAACAGTCATTTAGTTAATGCTTAGTCGAACGGCGCTCTATTAGATGCAAACTGGAAATGAATAAACTATTAACGGAATGGTACTGTCCTACCCCCATCCTGCAAATATTAGATTAAAATATTCGTGGCTTTTAAAATTTGAGTTTATAATACTCACTGTTAGCGTTATGCAGTACGAATTCAGTATCTAAATTTATAATATTCAACCTTCGGACCAGAAGAAACATCTTCGCGGACCACAGGGTAAAAAACACTGATCTAGGCGAATGCTGGGACGAGCCGTAATCTCCTCTTCATAAATTACACATTTCATGAACAGAAATAAGCTTATTATACAAAACACAAGTTACCCGTTTTGCAGAGAAATGGCAACGCAAACATTACAGAAGGTTAAGTTTCCGGATCTCGCAAATCCAGTTCTAAATACGCGTGGGGGAGATGTCCACCCTCCCGCCCCTCCCCCCTCCTCTCGTCTTATGTTTTACACTGGTGAAATAGGATATTGGCGTTCATGGTGTCCTTTGTGGCCTTGTCGAGGAAAATAAAGGACACTGAACAAATAAAATCAAGCATGTCGCTCAAGATGTTTTTCAACTAAAATCGTTCTCGGCTGTTACGCTTTAGCTATATTTTGTATTTCAAGTTCTTACGCTGAGTGAGTGGATGCTGTGTGTGAACGTACCTGACATTAGGACAAATTGTCTATTGAAATGATTACCATTTTGTGTACGCGGGCGACGACTTCGGTGGAGATTACAGTTTGTTGCCCATAAGGGAAAATGAGACGCAGGGATGAACTTTCCCTGGTACGGTGGCTGTGATGCTATGAGTATCAGCAGAGTGCGAGTGCATTGCTCATAGTCACCATACGTAGACCCCAGTAGCGACCCATTCCATCATGTAGTCGGGCGGCTCAACACTCGAAGTTAAAACGAAAAGAGTCGTTCTCGAGATGAGGTACGTACTTGAAGTCGTCTGAACGTGAAGTACTTTCCAACACATTTTTCTCATTACCAGAAAAAGTATCTCTGTTCCAATTTGCGGTGTTATATACTTCGCTCCGTCATTTTTATAGATAATTAATTAGTAGTAGGGCACCTTCTTGGACGTGATCAGCAATGCGTCTTAAAGTCCTTTTTAGCATCTCATAATTCAATTTTAATGGCCAACAGTACCTGGAACAGTCCTCACACACACACCTTAAAATATTTTCTCCAAGGCAGTCACTAAACTGTGTTGGAATTATCCGAAAGTTTTTTGACATCTGTTGAGCCCCCACTAATTGAGTTAAATGTTCCTATAAGACCTATAAAAATTTCAGTAAGATAGAGTGGTGTTCTATTCTTCTATTTGGTGAATTGTACCAAATCTACTTACTAAGCGCTTAAGTGGACGGTTAGGACTTTTTAGCAGAGGATTGTTGTGAACGCTCTCTCTTATTCTTTCTCGTACGATACAAAAGAGTGTTAGGCAAACGGTATGATTAAAAAAAACTTACGGTAGTAAAGTGTTTGGTGATATAGTATAAGACGATAAAAGAATTTTACAGATAACAAACTCTGATAGAAATATTTAAACAAAATTAAGAAAATTGTGTTTACTAAACAATTTAACTGTAATTTGATCTTGACGGCAGTTAATCTACAGTCAGCTAGTTGAATAGATTGCCTAGAAATAATCATAATAATAATGTAAAAAGTAGTAACGCCAAAAATTATTCCTTACGTATAACGGATGGGTATCTATGAAGGCAAAGAAATATTACGGTTGAAAACACATGAATAAATAGATTGTTTCATTTGGCGAGCCTTTAAAGGATAGAAAATTAAATGTGCCATTATACACTCAATCCCCTTTCATGTTTGTCTTGAAATAATTGATACAAAGTGAAATTTTTCTGAAACACGACGTAAGTTTTATGCTTGACAACGACCAAATATACGACACGGACACATAAATGAGATTTTTTTTATTTTATATTTTGATACAGCGTTAGGTCACCGCGGCCTTCTATCCAGACCCACGTATTTTCCTTGCATTCTCAAGTCTACTAAATATTTTTGTGTGAGATGAATGTGCAGAACAATGAAAATATTACAGTACAGATACCACACTAAATTAAAAAAGCTGTGTTTTAAGCGAGATATGGGCTGGGCATTCAAAATGTGACTGTTTCCATATATACTTCATTGTATATCTCACACCACTCCTACATCATAGAAATTTTAGCTGCCAGTAGACATTGATTCCTTGGAAAGGAATAAAGATATAAAATAGAAATATTCACCTTTTCGTACTAATCTGAAACTTTAATTTAGTAGTAGAAACTTGCTTAAGAGCGAACTTATAATCAATCACTCTTAAAGTGGTCTTCATTTCAACAGAAATTTGTTTGTCATTTACTAGCAATCACGTTTTCAACTGAAGCAATGTAAGAAGATTAGACTTAATTATATTGATAGCAAATTACAAGGAATATCTAATTACAAGTATTATTTATTACAAAAAAGTTCTGGTGCTAATAGAGATGGTGCTCTTTCCGATTATATATTTTCATGATTTCTCAAGTTATTCTCCTTTTTTTTTCCTCAAAATAGTTTCCTTTGTTTCTACACTTTCTCCCAGAAAGTGTCGAACGTCACCATTTTCTATTCAAGATGAATCCTTTCCACGAATGTTTAAAACCAGTTTTTATCAAAATAATCAGATAATATTTTTGTTAGTTTTTTTGGATATTTTCGCACCAAGTGATTCTTCATTTTCAGATAATTTTGGAAAATGTTCATTTTTTTACTTCTTTGCTTCATTCATTTTAGTTTTAGCTCGGGATCGAGAATTTATTGTTAAAAGTTTTCTGCCCTTTCTTCCTAATTATTCAAGTGCCGAGTTGTATAAAAAAAATAAGAGCTGCTCTTAATATTGTCTTCCAAAATATAAACTGAAAAAAAAACACATTTTATTTCTCTGAGGAAAACGTGCTGAAATTAAATGCTATACATGCTAAGAGAGAGAACAAGATCATCGTCAGTGCCCAACTACGTCTTTCGCTTCCTGCGGTGAGTGAAGATTGCGAGAATAAGGCTATTTACTATCTCGCTGTTGCTGTTGTTAAGTGCTTTCATATTTTTTAATATCTTTCGAATTTTATACCTACTTAATCGATTCTTCTAAGAAGCAAATACTTATTAACTATCACTTAACGGTCAGTCTTGTGTTTCAGTGGTTAAGCTGGCTTACTGGAGATGGAAAGGTCCACGATTTGAAACCCTGTTTGGGCGGAAATTTTGAAATGCCCTTAACCCGACCTTCACCTCTGGCACAGCTTGCTGTTTAATGTGAAGTACGCTAGAAAGCTTCCACGTTAAACTGTAGGTCTCACGTACCCGGTAGGATTACCGGGTTATCTGGGTATCCACGACAGAGGCGCATACGTAGCAGAAACTCTGTCAAACTGTTGGCTGAACTACACTTCGGGGTCTCCCGGCCAATAGTGCCATACGTCCTTTCTTTCTACTGTCAGTTAACAATATGGCTCATTCATGTTTCTTCAGTATTATTACAAATTCACAACAATACTTCCAAACGTTGGTATTCATAGATCATGACCATGAGTTACTTGAGGTAGACTTCTGGGGTAATAAAAAAGAAAATATCAGGGTGTTGGCTGCTTACCGCAGTGGAAGAATGACAGATTAAGATGATGCTCTTGCGGAGAAATTTAATTCATACTCAGATTTCAGAGGTGAGAATAGAATGGTCAATATTGGTGCGGATATAATTTACCAGTTGTAAAATGGGTGGGAAATAACATTAATAACACAAGGGAAGATTTTCAAATAACTTAATAAGGTAAGGAGGATTTACACAAGTGGTAGAGCAAAATACTAGAGGACAAAATATTTTGGATATATTCCTAATAAAGCCCGATGATAACCTTGTGGGGTGTCAAGTAACCGATTGAATAAGTGATCATGAAGCAGTTCTCATGGATATTAGAGGATTCAGTGAGCTAGCAGTCAAAATTGAAGGGGGAAATATCTACAACTATAAAAAGGCACAGATTTCAAATTTGAAGAGATATATCATAGAACGTTTCATCCAATGGAAGGAAGTCACAAGTACAGTAGAGTCAAGGTGGGAAGAGTTCAAGGAGATAATAAGAAAGGGGGAAGAAAAATTTATTCCAAAACAGAAAATAAAGAGAAGTAGAGAACCTGTGTACTATAATACGTAAGTGAGGAGATTAAAGGGGTTGGTAAGAAGAGAACATAACAGAGTTAAGAGAAAGCAGGATAGTAGGGAATATTTAAAACAACTAAACAAGGACTTAATAATAGCAAAGTGGCTAAAGATGGGTTTATGAAGAGTATTGTCAGTGCAGGGGGACCATTGACTGATGCATCTAAAAATTTCTATGGCTATGTTAGAAAACTGGGGGGAAGGGAAGGTGTTGAGATGCTTATAGATAAGGATGGAGAAGAAGTTAATGAGGATTTGAAAACGGCAAAGATTTTCAGTAATTGGTTTGATGAGAACATTAGGGACAATCAATCAGAAACGGGAGGATCTAATTCGGAGAACGAGCTTAACAACACAATTGGTAATGAAGATAACAAAAAATTTGAAATTCATCCTGAGTAAATCATGAAGGGAAAAAAGAAAGCTGAAAAACATAAAGGGGCTGGTGCAGATAATATTACTACAGATATCTTAAAGATAGCCGGATGCGACATTGTACATTATCTTGAAATATTATTTAAATTGAGTATGGATACTGCTTACCAGAGGACTGGAAAAGTGTGATTGTAGTGCCGGTACAAAAAAGGTGGGGTGAGAAATAGAGTCGAAAATTATTGGCCAATCAGTTTGACATCAGTGGTAGGTAAATTAATTGAAAGATTATACGCAACCACATCAGAAATATATGCAAGGATCGTAAATGGTTTTCAAGTAGGCAACAAGACTTTACGCAAGGATATTCATGCGAATCTCAGTTGGTGGGATATATGCAAGATATTTCAGATGAAATGAACAAGGGAGGCCACATTGATAGTGTAGCACTAGATCTGTCAAAGGCTTTTGACAGAGTGAGCCATAAAATGGTAGTAAATAAGGTAAGAACTATTGTAGTGGCTGAGAAGTGATCTGCTGGGTAGAAGAATTTTTAAAATGTAGAAAACAGAAAGTTAGGGTAGGAAATGCAGAATCAAAGGAAGTGGAATTAAAAATGGGAGTTCCACAGAGTAGCGTATTGGGACCATTGCTATTCATTATTATAATGAATAATTGTGTTGATTGTTTACTATCTGAAATTAGATTGTTTGCAGATGACATAATTCTATGTAAAAGGATCAAAACGATTGAGGACTGTAATCAGTTGCAGGGTGATCTGGACAGGATATCTAGTTGGATTAGTAAACATGGGATGAAAATAAATGCAAAGAAGAGTCAGCTTACTAGATACACAAATAAAAAACAAAAGGTTGATTATGATTATAAGGTGGGTAAAGAATTACTTGCTGAAGACTTGAAATGTAAATATCCTGGTATCACATTTGATAACAAGCTTAAATGGGCAGGACACATTGGACAGGTGGTAGGAAAAGGTTTCAAAATTTTGCACTTGTTGGAATGAGTGATGGGGGGATGTAAGAGACAAGTAAAGGAACTTAGTTATAAAATTTTGGAAAGACCATTGCTCGAATATGGTAATGCAGTAAGACACCCACATTTTGAGTATCAAATACATGAGTTGGAGAGGGTGCAAAATAGGACTGCTAGATTTGTTTCTGGAAATTATCGCAGAATGCAATCAGTAACAGATATGATAAAAGATTTGGAATGGAATTCATTTCAAGACAGGAGGAGGGTGAAGAGGGTCATGGGAGTGTACAGGGCGTATACTGACGATGAGGCATGGAAAGATATTGGTGTAGATATGAAGAATAGTGCATGGAAAGGAAAAGATGACCACGATCACAAGCTGGCACTCGATTTCAGGCACAAAGGTGTGAGAAGATTCTATTTTTTAGGTAAGTGTGTCAGGGACTGGATTAAGTTACCAAGGGAAATGTTGAATAATTTACCAATAACGTTGAAACAGTTTAAAGTTAAAATTTACAGAGGGCAATTGTTCGTGGGTGTAGGAAAGGGCGAAGATGGATGTGTATGTAAATTTTCATCGGAGCGTGTGCTCCATTGCAATTTAATTTTATTTAACGTTATATGGACACAGTACGGACTAATACTGTTGTCACCTTCACCTCAAGGCTGACTCCTACCCTGAAGAGTTCCTCATGTAATCTGATAATTCCCCTTACTTGCCTTTAGCAGACTTCTTTTCGTATCTGTATTTAAAATAAAGTCTGGAAGGCTGCCGTTATGAAACAAATCGTGTTATCAGGTACCATTTTCTAGAACAACGTGAGAGATTCTGAAAAGAAGCGTCAAGAACTGATTCTTTTTGGTTGTAGTAACGCTTCATTTAGGGACTGTTTGAAACGTGAAATATTTGAGTCAATTGTGAGTGAGTAAGAAAAGAATTATTTTCATCTCGTACACGATCCTTCTGAGGAACCTTTATAAGGGGTGCAGTCATATTAAGCAGTTAGAGCTGTAGCATACTTCTAAAACTGTAAGGATTTTAGACGGCAAAAAAAGAAAAAAGGAAAAGAAAAAGGAATGAATCTATTTCCTAACTAGAGGAATGAAAGAGTAGCCTTGTTGTAGGAGGAACATACTGTTGTGTTACATTAACGTATTTTTAAACTACCTCCACGAATGTTCCGGTCTCTCGCATTGTTTTGATAAATGTATGTCGCATCACCAGACTATTTATACCGCAAGGACAGAATAGTTTATCGATTAATAATAGAGCACTTCTTGATCACGTTTCTATCCATCAAAGTACTGTTTCCTGGACCAATCCACTGGAGTAGAACATGAAATACTAACAATAATGAAAGAACTTAGTACCCAATATACACTAGATGATTAATTAATTAAAACAATATTAGTGCAGGTGAGATTAGTGTTCGTTAAGTACAGAAAGTGGAGTTTCAAATGAAATAAAAAGGCACATAATTTATTGACTGTTAATTTACAGTTCAGATATGACGAACAGACATTTCTAACATCAGTTATTGGAGGGTTTTACTGATAATTACTGCTTTGTGTAAATGCGTTGAGTTAATCTGATAATATTCATCTAAACACTACAGTAGGCTGTTCAGTAACAAGGATGGATCCTCAGTTTATTTATGGCTATCCGCATGATGCGTTTACCGTCTTTCCACAAACGTCACGTTAAAAACAGATGCAGAAGACTTCCGCAGAGGCCCACTTTCTTAACTACTCATTTATGTGCTCCGAAAGAACTCCACAACATAATACACTTATAAATTTGTACGAGAGTTTAAGCAGTGAGCTGCTTGTGTCATTTTTTTCAGATTATGTCTTCGACACTTCTTTTAGTTCTCAATAAACCTGGATTCATCTTACCGTTTTACATTTCATTCTAATAATATTTACTGTCATAACTTCTACTACCAATAAGCAAAACCTGTACAGTTTGTTATCTTGCAACATGACCCATACTAAAGGCGACGATTATCTGTCTTTTCGGAGCTAACTTGAATATATGTAAGGGCAATCGCACGGGACCACTATAGTCTGGTCGATGATTGAAGCTCCTCCTTTCGAATCTCAGAGAAGTACACTCGAGCAGAGGGTAAAACCAGCCACTCAAAAACCGGGTTTTAGGCTCTTTTCCACGACCTTCCAGATGAGTGCCGTGATGGCAACGTTTTCACCCCCTAACTACATGTTTCATGAACAGAACAAAACACTCATTATTACGAAGGTCACACTGTATGAAAAGAAAATGGAATATTAAATCTGCACTGTTACATTAGAAGAATCACAGTGACAGTTGTACAGTCAACAAAATGTTGGACAGCAAAAAGATAATGTTACTGTATTTAGCTGTCAGTACGCGTCGCCATCGATGAATAGCACGAGCGCCAAAGAGATTGTTAAGGTATTGGAACCCTCTGGTCAGATAGTATTCTAGCCATGCTGCTAGAGGACGAGGTTCTGCGCCTGACACCGTCCTGAATTAAGGTTAATCTTGCATCAGATTCCATTTAGTTCGCCGCTAAATGGAGCTTGTCGCTCGCAATTTTCCTCCCCCAATTATCGGAGTCGTGGCGCCCGTTGGTGGCTCTTATAGCGGGGTTAAGAGGCCCTGGCTTTACTGCGGCCTCTATCCGGGCCGACCGCTCCAGTCACCACCACGGAGAGCAGCACTAGCTTCAGGGGGCAGCCATTGTTGTGTCGAAACGCAGTTTAGATTATTTGGTGATACTACGCAGCCGTGGGGTTACATCAATAGTACCATGTAGATATTGAACATAAAAAATGAAACCAGAAAATTAATGATTTCTTAGACTACCGCCACCCTCTCCGTTAATATTAATTCGATTATCCGGGAATGCCGAGCTTTTTTTTATATCGATTATTCCTCATGCTGTCAACATCCATACGAGATTAAATTTGATAACTGAGGTTTCTGTGGAGAATGGTCGCCCAGTCGAGTGAAGGATGCAGTAGACATTTTGAAGAAAAGTCAAACCGTGAACAATGACGCCGAACTAATACTCTATGACGATTGGCGCTCGATACAAAGCAAAAATAAAGTAATATCTACGACCAAGACTGTAGGATGTCAGCCAAAAGCTGAGCAATCAAAATAAAAAATCACAGAATTAAAAAAAAAAATCTAACCAACGATAGTAAAATTAATGACGGAAGATAACAACCAATGCACCAGGATCCGCTTACTGGGAAAAAGAATTAAAAGAAATAGAAAGCGATTTTAATACAAAAGAAAAAATTGGTAAATGAGTGCTTTTTTTTAGGGAAAAATTCCTAAAACATTATCCAAACAGTAAAACTGCAATATATCGAAAGTTCACTGTAATGTAACCATGACCGGATTTTTTCTGATCGAGTCGGGTGGGTCGGGCATTCGAAAGGATGCAGATTTAAATCTCCTACCGGTCATCAAGATTTCGCTACCTCACAATATCGCGAAATCACTCCACGAAAACACCGGGATGGTTGCTACAAAGGTCGACGGGCGAATTTTTCTGCTTCCTTGACTCTGGTCCCTTTCCGCCCGTAATGTTCTCGACGTCCTTTAATAAGTCACTTTGTGTAAATAGCGAGAATTGAATATTTACTGCAGTTATTTTATCAATATATCAAAGTATATGGAATTACATTTTGAATATCATTTAAAAGAGTTGTCAGAGTGTATTTGTAATAATTACTAGTTATTATTAGTATTTCGTATTTTAATTAATAGGTTTTTTTACTATGACATATCTAGGCACTATAGAATTATATTCAGTAATTACAGACTGTTTATGGGGTTTAAAGAGATAGGCAAGGCTTTCAAAGTATTTTTATTATTGATTAAAATCATTAAAACGTCATTTTAAATAACATTAGGAAGATTTAGATTGTTTTAAAAGTAACTACAACAACATACTGTTGAAACTGGCTCTCAGCCATCGTTTAATTTTCTCTAGTAGCCAACCAGCTATACATTTCAGCGGTATTCTTGAAGTGTTTGAGAATTTTCGTCATATTGTAGTTACAGTGTTACACTGCTAATGGAGTTGATCGAAGCACTGATTAGAGAAAATCTGTTATCATTATGTGTCTTAGTTACTTCCCAAAGAAGTCTCATGTTTCATTTTTACATTGTTCTTAAAAAAAAGTGAAATAAAATAATCATTTATGAAACTATCCTATCGGAAAAAATATTTAAGTACTTCAACTAATCTATAATCCACTTGGTGATCGGATAAACTTGCATCTTCGGTATATATTACCACACAGTGCGACTCGTTTTAAGGCTCGAGCAGTGAGCTACGTCATACCGTAGAACAAATTTAAGAATTTATTCGTAACTGACCGAAGAAGAGTTATACATGATGCATAACAATGTTGTTTAAAAAATGAAGGAATTATTAAAAGTCACTTTAGAAAACTGTTCACTTAGGAACTATTTTAATATTTTATTACGCAACTTGTAAAGCACTCAGAAAATACGATAATGAAAACTTGGATTCTAAAGTAATAAAATCTCTAAAAGCCAGAAGCAGCTGTAGGACTTGATTCGTTTACACCACGCTCACAGTGAAATAGTCTGAGAGAAACAAAAAGGAAGGAATATAGTAACTGAAATACTAAAGTTGATTGTCATTTTCACAACGAATGAATGAAAAAATAAAACCCGAACAGTCACTGAAATACAAATATAAGGAAACAAGGGATAGAAGACGATGTTGGAATCATCAAGTCTTCCTAGAAAATGTAGTAACGGATATTAAAACTTACGCCTAGATTATTCAAAATTATAGTAACGGTGATGGAATAGGTATTATCCCAGTGCATATTAATAATTCTTTTGTTGATGGGAGAGAGTTCGCACAGTTGAAAAGCCAGGCAGCAAACTACATTTTTTTAAGGAATATTATTCACATACAGGAATATGTTGCATAGCTTCGAGCCCGTCAAAAATGACGGTTTGAACGCCATTTTTTTCTGTTGGTTAATTATACGGAATTGTTATTATAAATGCTAGTGGCCTTGATTTGGTAATGTTCTACATATTTGATTTCCTGTTCACATAGCAATACAGTAGTAAATTCTACTGAATTAATGACGACGGAGGTGTGGAACCAATAAAGTTAAAAACAAATTAGGAATCACGAAAACTTTTGCCATCCATGTAATATCAATTTTATTCCTGGTCCAGGCACAATTCAGCATGATACGTATGGAACTACTTTCACCCGCATTAATTAATATCATCAGTAATATGGCGCTTATGAAATCAGTTTAATTGGTTTGTAAAACTCATTTCAGAGTGAATTATGCTTTAACAAAATGTGTCAGTGGGGATTCTGGTCAACTTAACCACAACCTCCACTAATATTGATTTCGAAAATCATAGCTTCTATTACCCTCAGATGAGTAACGACATGCATCGCCTGTGGTAGTAGTAGGAATTTATTCAGGAAAAGCTTGTAAGGAAAAATGAATAACGATCGGGTCTACTTGAGATCGCGATTCTGCCAAAATAACATTCAGTAATGACGTCATTATGTTGCTGTAGTCAATCGCAAGACATATTATTTTCAAGCAGTAATTCTGTTGTAATACAGCCTGTAGACTACCATTATTTTCAAGCAGAAATTAGGTTGTAATACATCCTGGACCGGCATAATACAGTTAAATGTACTTCGAAAAATATTTCTAGAAGATTCTTGCGTTTTACCACGGCAATTCCTGGCGGAATCGCAAACGGAAACTGTAATTTATTTGAATGATATATTTCGCGATTCATACATTTCGTGAAAACTTTCTCTAAATTTTTAATAAACTTCATTGTTTCTTATCATCTGTCAAAAAAATTCTTAGGTTATGTTTTAACCTACGTTGTACTTATAATTGATACAGGTAATATAACGTAAACATAGAATACCCTTCTCCTTACACGAATTTTTGAATCTGGTTATCGTAGATAAATGAAAAGCAATATGTAAATTTAAACGAACTTACTCATTGTAACTTTGTGACATATAATTGCCTTGCATTAGTTTTTTTTTTACCCTGCTCTGCGTATTTCTAACATCTCTGGTCACTGCTATTTTGCGGCAATAATATCTTTGTTGAATTATTAGTGTCACATCGCTTATACAGTAAATAGTCATGTCCTTGATGTTTTAAATCTAATAAAAAAAGTTATCTTAATTCACATTTAATAGCTAACACATGTATCAAAACTAAGTGTATCATATATAATGGTAGTAGGAATTTATTCTGGGAAAGCTTATAAGGGGAAACGAATAAGTCATTTTTAATTATATCTTTCGTTATATGAATACGTTACACTGGTAGATTATCAGAGTATTTGTTTAGGATTTTAGATAAATAAATGCATTTTACTTTGGACTATAATTTCGAAAACGGATAACTGTTATTTATTTGACTAATACATTTCGGATTACGATTCTCCGAGTTTTTAATAAACTTCATTGTTTCTTACTGTCTGCCAAAAAAATTCTTAGGTTATTGTTTAACCTAGTCCTTATAACTGATGCAGATAAAATAGCGTAAATATTGAATCCCCTTCTCCTTACATGAATTTCTGCGTCTAACTGATACAGATAAAATAGAGTAAATATTGATTCCCCTTCTCCTTACATGAATTTCTGCGTCTAGTTGTAAATAAACGAAAATCAAGATGATGGAACGAATGTAATATGGTGGCTGTTGTTTGGCGAGTGAAGGCTGGCACGTGACCGTTCTCTAGCCCAGTGGTCCGCAACCGGTGTGCCGCGGCATACTGGTGTGCCGCGACAAGGTGAAAGGTGTGCCGCGAAATTTTACCCATTGCAAGGAATTAATTGTCAAGTTTTTTTTATTAATTATATTTTAGTTCCATGTGCCACGAATTGTTGCGTATTGTCGTATTCTAATAAATTAAACGATATTTATTTACACACAGTTGCTGTTAGTTTTTTTTAAAACATTCATTTTTAAATTTCTTTATTCCTCGCCTCTACTGTTGCGCTTTGAGGTTCTGTTATATTTACCGCATGTTCTGTGTACATGCTTTTCCCTCAGTCTAAACTGCTGGGATAAGCAGATCTTTACAATCCTTATTTTATTACGTTGTCGCTTCTCCAACAATACTACTTTGTCCCTGAACCGTTGCACCGACGCGACGCCTTGTTAGACATTAGTGTAAAAGCAATCGGCACTATATTAGTTACTTCGTTGAAGTTTATAAATCCTGCTTCTTACAATTACTTCAGTTCCATCATAGCTGTGCTCTGAAGTGGTCTGAAAACTGTTAATAGTTAGTCTCGATATTTTCTATTACAATTAGAAGACTATTTTAGTTCTTCAAGATGAACGAATTCCTTGAATGGAATGTTCCATCTATGAGTGCAACTGGTGAAAACGTTGAAAGAAACAAAAGTTGATGCAGCGAAAATATGATGATACTTACTTATCATTTTTTTTTTTTTTTTTTTTTTTTTTTTTTGATGTGGTGAAGAAACGTCTCAAATTCCCGAATATCTGTGGTGAAAAACCAAGTAATGCTACTACGGTTACCAGTAAACTGAAACGACATTTGTCAACAAAACATTCTTCTTTTTCAAGCAGCGATATCAATTATTTTTGTCAGTTGTTAGAAAATAAGAAAAAACAAATAACGTTCATGACCGCTACAGTACGTGTTTCGGAAAAAGTACGGGAAGCTAGTTATAAGGAATCCGAACTTATCGTAAAGGCCAAGAAACCACATACAATAAGTGAAACGCTGTTAAAGCCTGTTTGTAAAGAGATGTTAAGAATAGTTCTGAGTTTAGAATCTGCTAGTGAAATTTCAGAAATTCCTCTTTCTGCTGACTCAGTCAGTCGCCGAGTTTTTGATACGCGCTATGTCTCGTGATACTGTTGACATTATGAAGGAGAATATCAACAGTCAGTAGTTCTCACTTCAGATCGAAGAGACCGCAGATATTAGCCACCACGCAGAACTTCTGGCTTACATTCGCTACATCGAAGGAGATGTAATTATAAGTAATTTTTTCTTTTAAAAGAAACTACCGGTGAAGAAATATTCCGTTTGACCGATGAATATTTGCTTCTTAAAGAATTAACATGGAAGGATTGTGTTCTTCTTTTTACAGACGGAGCGGCCCAGTGAAAGGATTTGCAGCTAAAGTACGCGAAGTAAATCCCAACCTACGGTGCGATCATTGTCTCATTCACCACAAAGCCATTGTTGCTAAGTCTCTGCCACCTTCTCTGAAAGAAGTGCTCGGCGAAGTAGTAAAAGTTGTGAACTTCATAAAATCGCGGCTCCTAAATTTTCAGTTTTATGTCAGGAAATGGGTTCAGAATACACATACAAAAGTACGCTGGCTGTCACGATGAAAGGTGTTACAGCGAATATATGAACTTAGAGATGAGGTCCAGGCATATTTGTTGTTGAAAGACATAATTACGTGGATTTATTCGTAAATGGCGATTGGGTATGTAAGTTGGCATATCTTACCGACTTTTCGTACACTTGAATGAGCTGAACATCAAAATGCAAGGTAGGAACGAAAATATTCTTAATAATATGGATAAGATAAAAGGATTTTATAATAAGATGGATTTGTGGTTAAAGAGGACTGAAAAAGGGACGTTTGAGATATTTCCGACTGCATGGTCACTTGATGACAGTAATAAAATGGTGACGGACTTAATTAAAGAACATTTAGAAGGCCTTCAGCAGAGATTCGAAAAGTACTTTGGAGAAAGTGTTGAAGATTTTTAATAGGTTCGTGATCCATTCGTTGCAAATTCGGAACATCTTCCAGTTAATATTCAAGAGAAACTTGCAGATTTAAAAGCTGACAGAACTTTGAAATTAAAACTTCTCGGAGTTCCTTTAGATACATTTTGGCTAACAATAAGGAATGGAATTAATGTGTTATTGCCATTTCCAAATACATATTTATGTGAATTGGGTTTCTCGACGTTAATTGAGATAGAGATCCAAGATAGAAAGACTCAAATGCGTCTATGAAGAAATGAGGCTTGCATTGTCAACGATTTCTCCAAGGATCAGCCACCTGTGTGCAGTTAAGCAGGCACAAGTGCCATATTGAAAATATGAGTACAATTATTTACTTTAATAGCAATATAAAACTTCCTGATTATTAATTTTATGCAACCGCTGTTTTTACCTATCATTTTTTTACGTGTTAGGGGGCTTCATACCCCGTAAAAAATTTCGTATAGTGAGGTATTTTTTTGGTAAGGTGTGCCGCGAGATTTATGGATAACTTTATGGTGTGCCGCGAGTAGGAAAAGGTTGCGGACCACTGCTCTAGCCAATAGCTATAGTAGCTATAGACAACGTACGCAGACTCCAGATTAGCATTCTATAAAATAGGATCTGTGTATTTCATTTTATATATATATTTTAGAGTTATATATCACTTTTAAACTACGTTTTTACGTCTCTATATGTGACAATTTGAGCCCTTTCTTCGAAAGGGTTCCAATGCTGCCATGTTTTAATTTCCTACTTCATAAAAAGACTTTCTGGGTATTACACTTTATTCTGTAACAGTGGCAGTATATGATGAAATAATATATTTGGTTAGTATAACATGGTTAATAATA
This sequence comes from Vandiemenella viatica, assembly GCA_031002005.1. Classification (NCBI taxonomy): domain Eukaryota; kingdom Metazoa; phylum Arthropoda; class Insecta; order Orthoptera; family Morabidae; genus Vandiemenella; species Vandiemenella viatica. Next base: position 28,856,570 of record JARYHS010013631.1, read on the forward strand.
TTTTTTTAAGGTAATCAGCTCACAGAAAAGCAATGACCGGCTGAATGAAAATTGATACGGAAGCAAGAATAAATGGTATATTTGAAATGAGAACGTTTATTGAGATACTTATATTACTGATTATAATCATTAAATTTGATCAGATGTGTTTCTGCCATATTCTAATATCTGGGTTTGTGAATATATATTTTAAAAAAAGAAAAGAAAAAAAAGAAAATTATAAATGTCTCAAGTTGATTAAACAGTTTCAGATAATAAAAGTGATTTTGTTGTGCAGGGTGTAGTAATCTAGCTGCCGAAAAATAAAAATCAAGGTGGCTGAATAAACGATACTAAAAAGCATTGCAGGCCTCTATTTGGTGAGATAAACTTGACACACAGGTTAACCAACTCGTAAGAAGTGGTGAAAGATGAAGTATAGCAGGTGTGGAAAATAATACGAGCTTAAGTTGCTGCCAGAGTGAGCGCTGGCAGAGAAGAAACATCTTCCAATTGGATGAAGAAGACCACGAGGAGTAATAGAGACTGTCTTTCAATAATGAAATAAAAGGCCAACAAACATTCGATATTTGCTGTCTAACAAAAGATTAATACTAGAGGAACAGTTGTAATGAGAGTGTAGCTATTTCATTTAGTATATAATGATATAATGATGACTATTAATTATCTTCCTACTTCTATCTATTTTCTGATTTATTGATTCATTTTCTTCCTCTGACCATGTACCCAACTTGTCTACTGATATGTCTTTATTTTTATTGCTTTCCGCATAGTAAAATATTTGCTGCAAAATTTTCTACTCTTTCTTCAAATTTGTTCCTACTCAGATTTTCCACACGTCCGATGCAGAATGTGTTATTCTGTGATCGTATTCTGTATTCACCTAGTTGTGCTGCGCAACTTATTTTCCCATTCCGCAAGAATGACATCCTTTCAGCAGTCTCGAAAGATGCAGAAAATGGCCTTCGGGGAGAAATATTTTAATCTCGAAAGCAGCCAACTTATATTGGGTGGAACCTCGCTCGGAGCAGTCAATTCCCATGTAGCTGGAAGCCATCACGTATTCCATTCGCGGCCATTTGGCTCTTATCGATTCCGCGCAACGCGCGTCTGCAGCGACTTTCACCAGGGCTCACGCCGTCAATAGCGCCGGCAGAGGAAATCGAAGTTGGCTTTATTGACGACGGCTCTGACCATCACCTCTCCTCTCACGCCAGCCTCAGCAACTTGTTTTATTTTATTCCCTTTGCAAATCGTAGAAAAGCTGAACCACAATACCAGCTGTAAATGTAGATTTTTTTTCATCTCTAATACTGAACTTTCTTGACATTTTGATTGCAGCCGTAATTTTTCAGACGACATAGGAAATAATTTATTACTGAAAATAATTAAATTAATATCATGGATGATCTTCCAGAGGTAGTTTTGAATGAATATGAATAGCTTAATTATAATGGATTAAGAGGTAATGACCATCTTTCCATAACCATTTTACCCTTGCATCTATCTCAAGTAACATGAAATGGTGCGAAACAAAACAGGCAGAGCAGAAACGAGTGTACGTATACAGAACAAAGAATTTACTAAGCATCATAAATAAAAAAAAAGCTAATGATATAAGCAAATTGGAATAATTCGAATATCGCTCTAAATGAAACTAAAATTGATTCAGTTATTAACTTCAGATGCTTGGGTATTGCGAGAATGTTGCTGACAATGTAGCCCAAGATCAAGTATTAAACACAACGCGAAATCTCAGTTTTTTCATAACAACTGCTTTAGGACAACAATGTTCCTCACGTAAGATCATATGTGGAACTATTGGTAGTTATGACATATGACCTACCAGGTAACAACTTCATCGCCGAGAATATTCGCAAAAATAAAATAAAAAAGCATGTTTCTCAGTAAAATGAACCAGAAGGACAAGAGAAATAAAAAAATAAGTGATAAGCGTGATTAGAAGCTGGAAGGAACTGATCTATAACAGAAATAATACGGTCACAAAATAATGATGGATAACACAAGAATGGTACAAAAAGATCATCATATCAATTTTTTGAAAGAAGACAGAACCAGGAAAAGACTGGAAGCTCGAAAGGAGTAATTAAGGATGAATACTTTAAACTGAGCCGCCTTTGAGGGGACGTTGTTTCAATTTCAATTCCTGGTGCGATGCAAATGCTGGGATCGTTTGTTCAAAAAGCCAGGTCATATTCCTTCCATTTTTCTTGCGCACATCCGCCTCCACATCGTAAGGCAAACAGGTAAATCCAACAACATTGTTAAAAAATATAGCACCAAAACTCGACACACCCTGAAATTCGAGCCTTGATCTTGCTGATAGTTGTTATTTACGTAAAGACAAACAAAAAACTTTCTTTCTGGGATGTGGTTTCTGTTCTGCAGCCAGTGTAGTACCAGGTGATTACTGTTCCCCACATGGTGTAGCTGCTGCTTTGGTTCGAAGCATCACGACTTCGTTATACATAATCCGACTACGACCTTCAATCTGTTTCATGACAATATTTCCAGCATTTATACTTAATCCTGTACTACAAGTAACACCATGACTTAGTAATCACGTTTATTTTGCATCAGAGGAAATGGTTATCTAGACGAGTACAGTTTGAACACTATTTCTTCCTAATAATTTACTGAAAAAAAATCTGTACCTCTGGAAGTGTAATATGTGCATTTATGAAGATTGGCACAGATGGGTGAAATTGTTAGTTACAGAAACTTTTTTCTAGCACGCTAGAAAGGCGCTGAAAATATCGTAAATAACAATTATCAGCAAGGTTAAAGTTTTCACAATTGAATTTTACTTTCTGTCAAGTGTTGGTGCTATATTTTTTAACAGTGTTGCTGGATTTCGCAACATACAGCTGGTCCCGACGCCATCTTGCAATATTTTTTAGCTGTCAAACAGTCAGCTATTAACCGGAAGATTAACTGCAATACCTCATTGTATCGGCGACTAACTGCACGATCATTAACAAGTAATTGGCGCGAATTTAATTATGGTGCAACGTGCAAATGTCTAGCTAGCAGGTTACCATGCATGAACATAGAGTTTACAAGAGCAGACCTCAAAGAAATAACAAAATTGATAATTCTGTTGTTAGATATTTTGTCTAATTTGTCTCTCATGCTGATCTATAGCGGAAACACTATTATTTTATATAGTTCCCGGTTATTTACGATACAGGGACGTAACATGCGTTCATTTTTCTGCAAAGAGCATTTACGTTTATCAACCATCACGCCTTCGTCGGCTAATAAACTCATTCTATAATATTCCAGCATTAAATCCTCGGATACACACACAAAAAAATCTTTCTATCAGTTTTTTTCATGTTAATATCCTACTCGTCGACGTTGAAAACATTAGAGGCAGTAAGAGGTTGGGGCCAAAGAGCGGGAAGGAATTCGACCATGGCCTTTTGATGAAACCGAATAGGCATTTGCCAATAGTGATTTTGAGAGTTCGATAGCTGGAAGATCGAACGAGTATTTGAAACTAGCTCTTCACCATGGTCCGTCCATGAGAAATCATGACTTTTTGGTATAAAATAGTTAGTGAATTGATTTCGAAAAAGGATACAACCTCTTACTCACGCGTCTACCGGAAACTGGTAATTTCCGTAAATGTAATAATACCGATTCCCAGCCACACCACTTCGTATGAACTGACGTACAAAGTATCTGGTTCTGGTTCAGTCAAAATTGGCGCTCGTGCACAAAACTTTAACAACAATTATTTAACTTCACGAATTTTTCAAAGACGACGTTTCCCGTCGTCTGGCACGGAGACAAAACTTTGCAGTCTGGATGTTGGGGTACACCGAATTATATTTACTTCAGTGCCACGAAAAGTTATATCGCATACATTTCATTAATGTAGAAAAAGTTCACCAAAACAGCAACGTCTGCACGTACAAACATGTATATAGCAACACATAGAAGGCATGAATTAAGGCTTTACGGAGTAGGCGTAAGAAGGAAACGACTTGGGGGGGGGGGGAGGAGGAGGGGGGGGGGGAGGAGGGGGGTTTACAGGTAGAATTAAAAGCCCCGCAAACTCTACGAAGCCTCAGAAGGTGCTAAAGAATCCCCGCGTAAGTGCTGGAAATTATAATTAAGCAGCTAAGCCGTAAGAAGCCGTCGAGCGTCACTGATAAGGAGACATCACAGAATGCAGACTCTGTGCCGCAGACTGCTGGATAACTTGCGGATGCTGAGCTGCTCCTCTAAGACACTTTCTTTCCAAACTAACTGTCAAGAGTCCAATTTTCGAATTTTCCATTATATCATTTGTTTATTGGTCTTTCATTTGAAAAAAAATATATAAATTAAATTGTGCATTTCGAGATATGCTTTCCGCTGTGAGTAGATACGTCAAGACGTGTAAAGAAAGATTTGCTCACCTGTGTCGTCAGCCAACATACCACCACGGCCAACTAAAGATACAGGCCTGGGTGCACTTTGGTGACGTCAGCAGAGTAGTGCTATAGCCGAACCACGGCCGAGAGCCGAGCCACGCACATGCTCGCGTACTTACAGTTTCCGCTGCGCGAAATTAAATTCACACACACGTGCACAAAGATATTGACAAATAATTACTTTATACTTACTAAATGATTTTTTATGTCAACTACTTCAAATTCAGTCTCATCAGTAAATTTCATAATACTCAAATATTCGTAAATAATTGCTTTGTGCTTCACTACATCAGTTTTTGTCAAATATTGTACTTCAGATTTAGTCTCACCACTCCAATTTTCACACACACACACACACACACACACACATGGATATTCAAGTGCACATGTAAAAATATTAAATTAACATGCTTCAAAATCTGCACTACTCATATGCTTACAAACTTAAAGGTATCATCATCTTTATTATTTTATTGTTTATAAGGTTCTTCATAGTTACAAAAATTTCATTAAGGTAAAATGGGAGTTAATAAACAAAAAAAACATTGAATATGGTATTTATATATTTATTTACTGAAGAAATTACACAACCATCAGTTTGTAAAACAGTATATTCTACTTTTTTGCAGCATTATCATTGTACTGCTATACATGACATGACTTAAATGGCACATATTAAAGCAGCATTAAATTACTAATAATGTTTCAGTTGTCATTGTGGCCCAGGTTGCATGTCTAACAAGCCACAAATTCAGTCACTAGAAAAGTAAAGCTTATATCATGTACTTGTTTTAAAACTTATTACTCCTTCATTTATACAATGAATTTGCATATTTAAAAAATTTACATCAAAATATTACAACTTGCCTTCAGTTTTTTTTTTTAATTGCCTCCCAGTTTTATTACTTGATACAGTGTCATTCACATTCTTGGTGAGATTATTTATCATTACCTTCCAGAATCTTAAATTAATGTTTTGCAATATGTCCCTCAAAGTTCTGTTGCATTTACATTTATCACTCTCTGAAAGATCAGCTCTCCAGCTTTAGGCAGCAAATTTTGTGCAAAACAGAAATTTGATGCATATCACCAACAAAATTACTTGAAGACATATCTAATATACATTTCAACATGAACCAAGCACTTTGTCATTAGAACAGCAGTTCCAGTGGGCACTGTCAGCTTTTCATAATCATATTCTATAATGAAGTTATTTGGGAGGGATATTTCAACTTTTCTACTTCATTAAGTACATGTAATAACATTATTTTAACTGTTGTTAACAGGTATGATAGTAACACTATCTTTGAATTTTGAAGACACTGGATATCATGAAAACCTGAGCTGTTTTAGCAACATTACTGCTAGTCTGACTACCACCATAAATTGTACCACCCTTAAAGATCAAACAAGGTTCAATGTAAATTTCATCCAAGAGCACATTTACTATAAGTTCATGATCTTTCAAAAATTTCTTCTTAATCTTCAAATACCCTACACTACCATCTACATTTAAACTATTTCAATTAAACTTACCTACCAGCTTTCTGATATTGCATGGAGTGGCAAATATAGAAAACCAATCTTATGCAAAGTAGCACATGCTGATGGTGAATAAACATACAGAGTAGCTGCCAGTAATAATGTATTCCCACTGTACATATGACCTGCTTTCATTTTTAGATAGAAACTGAATTTGTTCAATTATCATTTGAAGTTGTGAATATCTTTCACCTGTAAAATTATCCTGTAGCAAATTCACTATATTTTTAAAAACTACTTGTTTAAGGGGTCTTCTTTAGACACTATTGACTCAACATATTTAATCATACTGTTAAACACATGTTTGGACTTTACTGCTATGTATTCATTGGGCACTTTATGCTGGAGAATTTTGTAGCTTTGCACAGAAACAAACACACTTAAATCTGTCTTAACAGTTACAGAAGCAAGAATGTTTGTTATTTCGTTACTAACATCAATAAAACACAACACTACCTTTTGTTCACACTGACTACAGAACCACTGTTTCTTGTTTAGCACCTGAAAAATATTTACAGTACATGTGTCTCCCAAATTGTTGATGACATTGTGCTCTTCATATTTCCTGTAGTCTTCTAAGCTTCTTGCCACAGCTTTTTGAAAATTGTCACTTTCTGCATATGAATCCAGCTAATGTCAAGTATCCTGGCAAATTTGGAGAAATTGATGGCACTGCATATGGTTTCAGCTTTGGATAACTCCTTACAAATGTTTTTATTTCTCCATCTACTGCAAACTGTTCTGTTTTGAGTATACAGTCTTCACTCAAATGTTTCATGCATATTACAGGATTCTTTAACTTTCAGAAGTCTGTAGGAATTTTTCTAAGCCACTTTTTCTTTAGTTCTTCATCGCTGTCTAAAGAAAATGTGCTGAGTTTTTCGTTTTGAGACATAATTAATTCTACAGCAGACCATACTACACCTTGGCATTTTTAGTACCTGAAAAAAAGACATTCAATATAGCTATTACAATGTAAATATACACACATTTCCAAAGTATTTGTACATATTTAGTTACTTTAACAAATAACTTTCAACATAACTTCGCAAACAACACATGATAGTTCAAATGAAAATTCGTTAAGAAATCGTAATAGCTTATTATATTAATATTTAAGAAATACTTACTGTAAATAGAACTGCAACTATAGGAACTTCACTTTAGTAGCTGAAGATGAAAATAACTGGTAATCCACTGATCGACGAGAAGTCAAATACTCTCAGAAACACATTTGCAAACGAACTTTCAGGCTCACAACACACCAGCATGGCAGACAACAGATCTACTTTGCTGACGTCACAAACAAAATGGCTTCCAGCACCCAGGCCTGTATATTTAGTTGGCCGTGACATACCACTTACATTATGCATTCACTAGAGGAAACTTGAGGTAGATACTCACTAATTACGTCACTTTTCCTGCATTGTTTACATTTGAATCGCAGAGTGATCGAAAGAAAGTAGCTTTTGTGCGTTGTTGTTGAATGGTTTTCCAATGATGTTGTGTTGTTAGCGGAGAGTTTGTATTCAGAAAAGATTCTAGTTTTCGTTTTTTTTATTACATATCTGTATCAAAGGACTCTCGAGGAGTGTTCCTACTGGTGTAAATCAAACGCAGCTTTGCACCTGACCTACAACCTCCTGTGTAACAGTGACGTCTCAAAATGAAGTACAGGGCTCTCTTTCTAAGAATACTATCTAACGGCATCAAACGTCTGTTTGCACTATACGGTCTATCTTTCTCAAGAAATTTAAGTTATTATTGAATGGATTTTTTTTTTTTATAGACATCTCAGTTTCCCCTGAAAGGAAAAATAAAACGTGTATCTAGAAATTTTAGTAATAATAAAATTGATCAAACTTCTACAAAGCTTTGCGTCCATCTACATAGTTTTTTGAGCTTATAACCAAAGCCCAGGCGCTTTATGAATAAATTATACAGTTTCGGAAAGCAAATATTCTCCGATTAAAAATTCCTTTGGATAATGAAGGTAATTCATTGCTGAATGGAAATGGATTTCTGGAGAGGTTTTATTTTCTTTACTTTGTGTATGGATAAATAAACGGGCTCGTCATTTTGCTTATTCAAATTACTCTGAGTGGTGACAATTTCCATAAATGTATTTCACAGTAATTAGTAGTATGACGTGACCGTAGACTGAGATAAATATAAAATAAAACTTTATTTATTTTTTAATCTTAGCTCCATAGTAACGACCAAATAATTCTAACCATAATATTACTTAAGCAGGATGAGTTCAGCCTGTTTTGAGGTAAAATCCCCATAGTTCTTTACGGAAATATCTCACCTTGCTGAAATAATATTTACTATTTTGTAAATTCAGTATAGACAACCAATGGGTTAATTCTTACGTTTCGAAAGTACTCGTGACAGCTAATCGTCAGACCTATTTTTAAATATATCACCGCACAAGGTTACAATTTTAAGTTATTTGTGACCGCTGTGAAAAGTTAGAAACAAGTGCAGGGCGCTGTTCTGGTAAGCGGTTTCCCGCAGTACTCTTGTCGCTACGCCATTAGGGCATAACGCCGTTAACGAGTGCTCTAATGAGCCTGGCCGCAGCTCATTAACACTGCTACGGCGCTGCTGTCGCATCCTTCAGTGACGATTAATTTTGCTGCTAGTCATAGCGACATGCTACTAATTACACCGAATTTGCCGCCAATGTTTTAGTGGTAAGTAGTGAGCAATGTCGGTTGCATCAGAACATACTTTACCTATTCACGCATTTGACAAATGCCATCACAGTAACGATTAAAAATTCAAGAACAGGAGCCAGTAGTGGCAGACTTAGACACAGAAACACACCAAAGAGTCACACATAGGATAATGGGAATAGATTTACGATTATCATTTTTCATTGAGATTCGATTATTAACTTCTAGTTCTGTTAAAAATGTTTTAAAAAACTCTAATTAAATTACTTATCAAACGGTATGTTTCATTCCCTTGGAATTAATAAATCCAGTCGATGGTATTCAGAACCAGTTGAGATCCCCTATTTCCGTATAGAATTCGAAATTTTTAACAGAATGATTATGGAAGTATTGTAGGATTGTAGACACACAAATAAAAGTGAAAATGTTATGCCCAGATTCCTATCAAGCAAACATTAAAAAGATTTCCTGTAAATCATCTCTCTTAGGGGTTTATGTCATCGCCGAGATACTTATGGTTGGTAGTGAAGAGGAGATATGGATCGATAAAGAATTGGTCTCGAAACTGTCACGCTAGAGAGGTAAAGGATCGTCTGATCGTAATGACCTAGAGACAGAACTTTTATTGGCTGCAGAGTTCGCCCCTATCGTAGCCGCCTTAATCTAACCGGTAATGCTACCGTGTAACAGAGACAGGGGTACCACTCATTCCTAACGCCTCGAGACCTGCTCGCGGCCTTGCTCACACACAACCTTTTGAAGGAACCATCCTTACATTCGCTTGCATTGGTTTCGGGAAACAGCTGAAAACCAAATTCTAGCAGGTGAGACCGAACCTGCAACTTTCCGAATGCTAGGCCCATGTGTTAACCACACTAGCCTTGGTAGTATAAATCGCACTATCCGTTCATTTATTATTGTCATTTTCTCCCTCAGACCAAGTGAAACCGTAACGTAACATACCTCACGCGTATTCCATTAGTTATCGACACAATTGCTACTGAGGGATGTTTCGACGGCCGTCTTTCTTTCCACTCTCTAAGCAAAATTGTTGGAAAAGTGACGGTGTTAACCAAACAAATATTATTTTTTGCAACTTCACTAAGAAGCAAATAACACGGGATTTCCTACGACGTTTGGCGTTCACTAAAAAATAATTTTAGATTTTTCATCCTGTTCCCAGACATCTTTCTGTGAATGGGGTCTTGGAAGGAGAACCACTGGGTGAACGTTATGTTGAGAGTGAAGGATGGCACCAATTTAGTTTATCTTGCATTTTTTTCCCATTTCTTGACATATGAAGCGTTCTTGGAGGGACTTTGTCGACGCATGCTTCACGTTTGCCTGAGCACGAGATCGCTGTTCATGACACATTTCAACAATTTCTTTGACCGCTCAGCTGTGTTGACTCTGGGACTCAAGTGGAATGTGTACTGGTTGCGTGACCTTTACTTTAAGCAATTTTTAGTGTAGGCTACATTACATACCACACATCGATTTCGTATTGTTTGCCACACTCACAACGAATTCCTGCTTACTTCTTCTCTGGAAAAGTTTCTAAATTTTCTTAATGTCTCAGTCAACATCATATTTCCATTATTTATCTGTCTTGTGCTGACATCATTTCTTTATTCAATTTTTCTCAATCGTTAGTGATTAATTCCCATGCTTGGGTTGACAATGACAATATTTGAAATATCGTCGATTTAGTTATAACACAACCAAGTTGAGCAATATATTACAGCATTTTAGCTACCAACAATTTACTACAGCACTGTAAATTTACTTAGTGTTGTATAGTGTGAAAAAAAACTCGATAGTAAAATCTGACAGTGGTGTTCAAACAGGCGTTCGCTTTGATGACTATTTTCGATTGCAAATTGTGTGAAGTAACTGTCAATCTGAGCACTGATTTCAGTTTAAAATTCACTAAATTTAAGTATATTTCTTTAACTATTTATGTATTTAACTGAGTGCTATTGACAGATTTATTAACTCAGAAAGTTGAAAACGGGAATAAATGGAGGCGAAAATTGTTTGTAGATCATTTTAAAACCACAAGATAAATATTAGTTGTGGATATGATTGAATGACATAAGTCATATGTATAGTGAAAAAATGTGATTAACTGGTTAGGAAGAAATGTAAAACGGTGATGTTTTGAAATAATTAATGAGTTAAAAAATAGTTTTTTTTAATGTTGTAATTGCCTTTACAAGCATAGTTCTTCAATTATATTAGAGGAGAAATTAGAATATAAAAGTTTTAAATATTGAGAAATCTCTATTTCATTAAACTGTTTAGAAATTTCTATATTTTGTCTAATGTTGAAGCAGAGATCTGGTATTTTGTTAATATGCTCTCTTTAAAAGCTTCAAGTCCCCGACTCGAATCGGTTTTCGACTCACTCCTCTCAGGCCTATAAAATGATTTTCGCTTGTTTCAAGTATGTGAAGAAGCACACTGTGAACATTCCGTGGTTTGAATTCCACGTTAAACTGCAAATGCATCCGTGACAGAGGCGAGATTCGAGGAAAATTGACATCCTTTCACTTGGCGGCAAACTTTCCTTCGGCTCTCCTGTTGAACAATACAACATAATTCATTTTTTTCAAAAGTAACATAGAAATGAATGTATAGGTTCATACGCTCTTGATAAAAATGTTTTCCATGTAGTTATTAATTTTTTTTATAACTACAGAGATTACTTAAAAATTTCGAAGTAAAGAAATCAGGCAGCTTTATTTGTAAGTAGTAAAATTATTTTTTTAATATATGGTTGAAAAATAAAATCATGGTAATACGCAACGAAAATGATAAGTGGTAAAAAAGATTTTTTTTGAACTGCGCTATGATTCGTTAAACATTAAGTTTAGTAAGAGTGGAATAAGAATCGATTCAACCGAGCAATAATTAAATATTTCTTTAAAGAAAAAAGTGGAAAAATGTGTCAGGGTATTATAAATGAAGGGTCGAAAATATATGTGAAGTGACACTGAACAAATAAAAAAATTCAAAGAAAATGAAAGCATATTTACACTGCAAGATCCTAAAGATTATAAAATTCTGATAATTATAGCCTACATATCAGTAGCTACTATCTGTCACCAAAAATAATAATTGTTTATAAATAAATGCAAAAAATGGATGCAAAATTAACTTTTTGGTTGAAATATGGTCAAAGAGGTTTTGGGTGATCTTAAAAATTGCTGTCCACAATGTTAAGAGGAGAAAGAAATGCTAGATAAGATGGCGATCATAGTTCGAGATCAACGAGAATCCTTTCAGAGTTCCTGGCCATCAGAGTCGAACCACTCTCCGTCCGATATCGAACTCGGGACCGGAGTGCCTTATCGGATCTCCATCGTCCCCCGCAAGCCGGGGGCCAACCTAATATTTCGCCGATATCCGCCCGCCGACCCTTACCCCCCTTCCGGGCACCACTATCGATTCGCAATCCCATTACAGAAAGCAAACTTTACTCATGTAGATTACACCACGCTCTACTTTGCGGCACGACTCTCGACTAGGGTCACCCTCTACCAGCCTTAATATTGTCTCCTAAAGATAGTCTCAACCACAAACACGTATACTTGGGCCATTCAGTCAATTTAGTTGCATTAAAGCAAAACACGGAGAAGCTTGAGCACGATACTGCATACCATAGCTGCTTCTCTGATATTTTCATAACCATAAGAAAGTATACGAATACGGCATTGTTAATTATTTTAATGCTTATTCTAGACATTATGTAGTTATTTCAAAAATTAGTAATGAATTGGTCAAAGACCATTTGATGAGAAAACTACAGCATCAAATCTATGAATTTTCGGATACCATGGAAACAACAAACCGAAATTCTCAATCTACTTGTTAACTCGATTCCTGTTATTCTTTCATTTATAGTGAAACACAAAATATAAAAAATTGCGTAGTGCGTGTAAGTCACACATAACATTGCGGTCTATACTTCAGGTAAGTTTTATTTCTCTTTAGTTATAATACTTGATAACTGTTTAATATATGTTTTCTTTTTTAAATAAGAGAGTCAAATATGTGTAACCTTTATTCATTCTCACATTCCACCTTTGTAGCGGCAGTACCTACAGTTTAATATGGAGTCCAATTATCGGAACAACCTACTGTGCTTCACTTGAACAAAACAAATTTTTAACACAGTTAAAATTCGTGTTAATTATCCATAAAATATTTTGGGCCTATCGTAATTCAAACAGAAGTCTTCAACTGTGAAGGCAAGCGTACTAACCAATTACACACCAAAACAGCTCATTTAATTAAATTAACGTTATTCTTAGAATCGAAACTTCTTTTATGTACTACAGAATTAACTTTATTGAAAAGAAAAAATTAAAATATGAAGAAATTCTAAGGTAATCCAAATCTTTTTCAGATAAAATATATTTGTCGTACGGATGGAAAATTAAAGAGGGGAAAATATGTTTAACGATCTGATTTATTGCGAAATACACGTCTAAATAAAAAGCCACAAAACAGCGCTGATTGCATTGAATACATGTTCAATTATATCGTAATCGATAGGGCGGGTGAATGAAAAGAATACTATCTATGCTTGGGCACGCGGGAGATATCACAAAAATTGCAGAGTATTTTTTTATGGATGGATTAGAATACATCTTGTAAAATTTTATCACAATGGATTAAAAAACTTCAGATTTACGAGACTGTGACATGTGGAAGAAGGGAAATGAAGCTATTTTTACAAATTTTAAGACGCAAGCTTAAAAATTATTATAAACTTTTTAATAATTAATTATGGAACTTATCATGTCATTGTTCCTTCTCCATACAGTATTTACATCGGTATTAAAATGGAGCATTTCTATACCTTTCAGTAATTCTTTCATTAATGACCAATTTTAAATACCCTTGTACTATTGTTGATCGAAGATTCTAAATTCCACGTTATACTATTCGCGTAGTAGACCGACTTCGATTGCCAAACTTCTAAAAGTTTCAGTTGTTGGAGGAGAAATTCGACGTCTAGCAAGCGTGAGGCAAGTAGCGAACAAAATCATACGCAGTGTGAATGGTAAATCACCCATAGCAATACTCTGAAGTATTAATCTTCGAGCATGTTTTTAAATAGGTTAAAAGTTAAAGCAACTCAACTATTATTCAATACAAATTTCAATCGCTAATTTTGTTTCACAACAAAACGACGACGAATGACCGACACAATTCAGATGTATTTATTTTTCTATAGCCTGCGTCAAAACTAAAGTAGACAAAGAAATAGTATTGAAACAAATCACATTTGACGTGTACTGATGAAGAAGCCGTAAGTATAGAAAAATTTCAACTTGTTCGTAATATCCTCTACAGTCTACACCGTACGAACTAATGAAATTTTACAAAGTTTTTTTTATTAATTCTGTCGGAACCAGTGTCGGAACCGCTGTATAGAGGGTCCATCACCAGGGAGGCATAGGAAAACCACTGAAAATTTCGTTTGACGTCATCTCCATAATGATCAGGTGGTTTTCGGGGTTTTTAAGTATTTATTTTTTTCTGTACCCAGTAGCTTCAACCTCAGAATTCGTTCTCAGAATTTTGGGCTTCTAACTCAGCTGACTGCTGATGCAGCAAGTAACCTCGATGACCAGCGGAAGAAGATGATAGTGGACACTAAATTACTAAGAAGTTGTTTCAAATCTGTTTATTTATATTAAAATAAATACTGATGCATTCACACACGCGCATAAAGCATATACAATTATATAGCGGAGATTTGTAACTCTCAAATGTCAGACGCAAGCATTATCCACTCATCATCCAGCTTTAAAATTTAGGCGATGGCTTACGAAGAAACACAAAAACCTAACGTGTTGTCAGTCTGCAGAGACTAGAGACTATGACATGTTGAAACAACAAAGCAGAAGTTGTGCCAGCTTAATATATATATATATCAAAACATGAGAAATGCGCCAGGTGTGTGAACTTAACTTGGCACGTTTATCCTGAACAGAGACTAAATACAAAAATTTATGGTTTAATTACTCCTTATGTTTTATTTCTTTGTAAATAGTTTCTCATTGATAACAGAGAACGGTATCCGTCCACATACCTGATAACCTCATACTCAGGCAACTAATCTCGTAAATCTTGTTTTATGTTAGGGATTTACAGCTAGTTTACCTGGAAGTCTTTAGATCCGGAAGAGAAAAGTGGACAAGGAACTGGAAAGAATTCAGCAATGGGCTTTTTTAAATGGCGGCAGGAAATCAAGAAAAATATTTGAACTCGCGTCAACCCAAACGCTCAGAAACTAATATCAGTGCAGGAAACCATTTCTAATTGAGCTGTTAGCTTAGTCAGGTTCTTGCATCATGCGTGGAGAACTTACCGAAAGTAAACTGTACTTCCACAAGGATTTTCATAGTAAGTATTGGGTAAGTGGAACATTCACTTAGGAGTCGCCTGGTGAGCAATATTTTTTATGTAGTCTTACATAAATTTGAGACGATTCACCTGAAGACAAAGAGATTGATAATAAAACTGAAAGAAATCAGTGGAGAGACTCAAACCGAAATACACAAACGTAATAATATTTCTCACATAAAATAATGGTCATAAAATAATGTAAAAATTTGATACCATAGGACTTTTTAGTTAGTAAATTTTTGCTAAAGACATGATATGCAGAAGATCATATAAGGTTATAATTTATCCCAGTTGATTTTTCATTGTAGGTATATGGTGTCTTTGATCTACTTGATAAAGGACGTGTAGCGTAATAAGCGCTGCTTCCAGCACAGATTTAGCCAATATTATTGCAAAGAATTCTCGCTTGGTGACAGGAAGGCATCAGACTGACAATACGTATTGATTTGGAAATACAGACTCTGCGATTTCCACAGAAACTGAATCGCTGCAGATATAAAGTAACGACCGGTGTAGGAAATGGCTGTGCTTTGCAAATTGCCTCTGTGTGGAGAGGATACGACTCTGGCGTGCGAGTAGGCCGTTATGCTGCGGTAACGACGTAATTTTAGATCTCGGCCTTGCGGTATTGATCAACATGATGAGGCCGCTTTCCTCTAAACGAGCGTTCACGTGAACCGCTATACCCTCCCATAGAGACAGAGGCACAGCGATTCCAACTCGTTGTGGCTTTAATGTTGGGACCTGTTACTTCGTGCCTTGCCAAATTGTGAACGTCACTGCCGAGGAGAGCAGCCGGAATATTCCCAGTATTGCTGCCTCTAATAGAATACGATCTTATTTGAATATAACTGTCTGCTATTCGTTTAGGCTCCTTGGTTCTAGAAGTTGTGTTATTGTATTTCACAAAATATATGATTTTAACGTAAATAAAGTACTGTATATTTACTATTGGTTACAATAAATTCTAGCGGGCTGGTACCTATGTGGTTAAAGAGCTTACTTTCTCAAGTTAAAGTTAAAATTTGTAGAGGGCAAATGTAGGTGGGTGCAGAAAAAAGGGAAGATGGATGTGTAGGGAAATTGCCACCGGAGCGTATGTTCCATTGCAATTAAATTAAATTAAATAGTATCTTCATGATATGGTCGCCGGTTCAAATCCCGGTGGGGCTAGGAATTTTTAAGAGTTATGTTTGATCATGTCAGCTACGACAGGACATTCCGTGTTTCAGATTACCCGTTAAGTTGTAGATACCAGAGGAATGATGAATAACCTACCGAAAACGTTAAAAGAATTTAAAGTTAAATTTGTAGAGGGCAAATGTAGGCGAGTGAAGGATAGCGGGAAGTTGGGTGTGTAGGGAAATTGCCACCGGAGCGTGTGCTCCATTGCAATTAAATTAAATTAAAAGGAACTGGCAGTTCTACCTCTGACGCAATGGCTTAGTATGCGTCCTTCAGTAATTTTCAATGAACCTTCGGGTTGTGGACTAAGTTAGTTTGTTTTTACAATGTATTTGTGAATTCCGAGTTATGTTATTAATATTGCTCTTCTTTCTCTTGTTTCTCCACACTAAAGAAGAAACAAGGACTACACAATATTTGATTATGCTTCTAAGAACTTGCCGAGACTCAAAGTGTCGATCGTTGCAGTACTAGGACAATAACCAAGCCCCCACACATGCTTCATATGCTAAGGGAAGGAAAATATTTCACTCTTATCAAAATTATTTAAACAGTAAAGATGGTTTGTAGGTTAATGTTATGTTTACTTCATTGTTTTGTTTCTTTATTTATTTAGATCTATAGCCTAACAATAGAAACAACTTACTTTTTTATGCTTTGAAGCCTCGTCTACAACGAGGCCATTAGAGGTGATTAGGGGTTCGGGTGAGGTATGGTAAGGAATTAGGTCATGCTCTCTTTAAGGGAAATATCCTGGCATTCACCTGAAGTGATTTGGGGAAAGCGTAGAAAACCTAAATCTGGATGGCCAGACGGGAACTCTAACCCGCGTCCTCTCGAATGCGAGGACAGAGAGATAGAAATGTCTGATAACGATTTCAGTCGTTCAGCAACCAGCGTGCAGTATTACATGTAAGACAGGAGCGACTCGAAGCAGAAATATAACCAAAAGTAAAATAACGCATTTCTGATAATTTTTTCCAAATAGAAGCTTAAGGAAAACTTAAAGACAGTTTGGTGAATAATCCTGCGGTGCCGGAGTGGTAAGAACTTGGGATCCATTTCTGGTCAAGTAGTGAGCTGATAGCGAGTCGATCGGATTGCATTTTCCATTGGTAAACCTTCAAAGTGGCCCATTATAGTGTATGAGCTGCCCAAAGCTTGATGCGAAGTCGAAGGCGGGACTTCTCCAGGCTCTGAGAAGTGTCTCACTTGAGACTAGCAGTGTGCCGCCAAGAACCGGAAGAAGTTCTCTATAACAGTCTTTTACGCTACAGTCCTTGAATTTTTTATACGACGAATCCACACATCAGGGTATTATCCATAGATTTTCTCATCGCGTGGAATTGTGACTTTATTTATAGCCGCCACTCCCACTGTGTTAGACATCATCATGTCTAGTTCTAAAATGTTTCGTAACCATATGAAACAGTGATAGGCGTGATCAGAGAATCTGAGCAAGGATAATAATCGGCTTACTGATAGTCGGGTCTCTCACTGCCCCGTTGTCTTTAAACAGCACATCTCAATATTCAAAATTTTCACAGATCCACCGAATCCTTAGTTAACCATCCGTGGTAATATGAATTAACGAAGGACAATGGCATCGGTTCATTGCAAGCTCTTTACAACGATAGCCTACAAGATGAGAGTATTTTTCTTATCTCTTTTGCTCGAATGGAACACAATTTTATATACGAAATTTGACTTTAGGCCATGGCCGACTAAAGATACAGGTCTGGGTGCACATTGGTGACGTCAGGAGAGTAGTGCTACAGCTGAACCACGGCCGTAAGTTGAGTCATGCACATTCTCGCGAACTTACCGTTTCCGCTGCGCTAAATTAAGTACACACACACGCACAAATATATTCACAAATAGTTGCTTTGTACTTACTACATGATTTTTTTTTATTATTTCATCTTCTTCAAATCCAGTCTTATCAATAAATTTAGTAATACTCAAATATTCGTAAATGGTTTCTTTGTGCTTCACTACAGCACTTTTTATGTCAAACATTGTACTTCAAATTTAATCTCTCTCTCTCTCACACACACACAGGGATACTGAAGTGCACATGTCAAAATATTTAATTAACATGCTCAAAAATCTGCACGACCCATACACATACAAACTTAAAGGTATTGCTTATAAGTTTCTTCATAGGTAAAAATTTTTCAGAAAGGAAATGTGGGAATTAATAAACAAAAAACATTGTAAAATGGTATTTACATTTTTATTTACCCAAACTACACAACCCTCAGTTTGTAAAGCAGTATATTCTACTTTTTTGAAACATTATCATTACATTTCTTTGTGAGTGTGTTCAGCATTACATATTAAGTGCCATACCAAATATAGTTGTTTTGGAACTTATTACTTAACAATATACGTTCCTCAATTTATACTATGAATTGGCAAATTTAAAAATTCTTACATCAAAAAATTCTAAGTTGCCATCAGTTTTTTCAACTGCCTGCCAGTTTTATTACTTGTTGCAGTGTCATCCACATTCTTTGTAAGATTATTTATCATTACCTTGCAGGATCTTAAACTGATGATTTTCAATATGTCCCTCAAGGTTCTGTTGCATTTACAGTTATCACTTAAATCATTGTCAACAAAATCACAGCTCTCCAGCTTTAAGTTGCAGATTTTGTGCAAAACAGAAAGTTGATGCAAATCACCAATGAAACTAGTTGAAGACATATCTAATATACATTTCAGCATGAAACTAGCAAGTCCAGTAACTAGAACAGCAGTTTCAGTGGGCACTGTCAGTGTTTCATGGTCATATTCCGGATTAAGTGATTTGGGAGGGATATTTCAACTTCCTTGTCAGACTGCACCCAAGAGGTACAAATCTCACAGTTTTTAAGAAAAAGATAATTTTTTTACAGCATAACCAGACATAGGCCTATACACCAGTACAGGAAGAAAACTTTCTGGTATCTGAGATAGTTCAAAATTCTCCCTTTACGACACATAATATTTGTCAACATTCACACATTTATCAAATGTACCAGAACAAGGAAGCAATGTATTCAGAGGGTTATTTTTATTCAATGAACTAAGTAGTATCCTTGAATTTTAATTTGTTCAATTGCCATGTGAATATCTTTCACCTGCAAAATTATCCTGTAGCATACTCACTATATTTTTAACAACTAGGTACTTGTTTAAGGGGTCTTCTTTAGACACTATTGAATCAACATATTTAATGATAGGCTACTGTCAAACAAATGTTTGGACTTTACTGCTATGTATTCATTGGGCACTTTATGCTGTGGGAATTTTGTAGTTTTTCACAGACAGTAAGACACTTAAATCTGTTTTAACAGTTACAGAAACAAGAATGTTTGGTATTTCATTACTAACATCAATAAAACACAGCACTATCTTTTGATCACACCCCATACAGGACCACTGTTTTTTGTTTATATGGGTAGCATTTGAAAAATATTCCCAAATTGTTAATGACATTGTGCTCTTCATATTTCTTGTACTCTTCTAAGCTTCTTGCCACTGTTTTTTGAAAATTGTCACTTTCTGCATCACATAATCTTCTGCATGTGGGTCCACGTGTTGTCAAGTATCCTGGTAAATTTGTAAAAATTGATGGCACTGGATCTGGTTTCAGCTTTGGATAACTCCTTGCATATGTCTTTATTTCTAGGTCTACTACAAACTGTTCTGTCTTGATTATGCAGTCTTCACTAAAATGTTTTATGGGTATTACGGGCTTCTTTAACTTTGATAAGTTTGTGGAAATTTTCCTAAGACATGTTTTTCTTTAGTTCTTCATCGCTGGGTAGAGAAAATATGCTGAGCGTTTCGTTTTGGGCCTTATAATTAGTTTTACAGTCAGCCACACTACAGCACCTTGGCATTCTTAGCACCTAAAAAAAAAAAGATAGACATGAAATGTAGATACTACAATGTAAATATACACACATTTCAAAACGTATTTGTACATATTTAGTTACTTTGTCTAACTTTCAACATAACTTCGTTAACAAAACATGAGAGTTCAATGAAAATTCGTTAAGAAATCGTAATAGCTTCTTATATTAATATTTAAGAAATACTTACTGTAAATGGAACTGCAACTGTATGAACGTCACTTTAGTAGCTATAGATGAAAATAACTGGTAATCCACTAGTCAATACGAAGTTTAATACTCTCAGAAACACGAACTTATCGGCTCACAACTCATCAGCAATATAGCTACACATAGCCGACTCATAGATCTACTTTGCTGACGTCACAAACAAGATGGCTTCCAGCACCCAGGCCAGTATCTTTAGTGGGCCGTGTCGTTAGGCCAATGCAACCTATAAAACGTGCAGATCTGAACATATTCGGTTTACAAGACAGGTGCCTGTAGCAACCAGAAAGACACTTCAGCTACAGCCACATGGCTCAAATTTCCTTCCAGGACTTTAAGAAAATACAAATAACATTGGATGTAGTCTCCCGAGAAGACTACATCCATTCTCAACGCCGAGAAAGACTTCGTTCCTATACAAATAACATTAATTTCTTTTCTTTAACAGAGAGTAAAAATCATTATCACCAAGAACTTTCATACAAGTACGTTTAATTTAGCGAAATAGTATGGCGTACTTTAGGGGTGCTATTTGATGATGCAAATAACTTTTTTTAATATAAAAAGGAATTTTAATGATAAGTCTTCATTCAACATCAGCGGTTGCGACATTCATCACTCTGTGCAGATATATTTGTGAGTAGACAGCTAGCTTGCACAGTGTAGAAAAAGACTGAATAAAGTTGGTCGTGGTCTTTAATAAAGATGGAAGTGAAACGAAAGCTAAATTCCTCTGAGAATTTAATTCTGTTGATACTCCGTTTAATAATCTCTAGAGAACCGTTTGAGCTGAGCATGCCCAGTTGTAGGCTTCTGTACCAACCGGTGTTCGCTAACAAGCATGGAACGAGAGGGCTATTCATCAGAAGTGGAAAAACGTAGTCCAACTTCACAGTTACAGAAAGCAGTTTACGGTTCTTTGTTCCTCTGCGGAAAGAGGGTTGTTGGTAAGACGGATTTTACTCTTCATCTCTCCCTTCAAAGCACCCACACAGCGGACTGATTACTGTTGTTGGAATTAATCAGTGCTATGAAACAAGGTCTCTCCTATATTGTACTTGAAATTTCAGTAAATGTTCCGAAGCATGCTAGGTAATGCTTCATTAATTATCTTTGGATGGATTGCGGCAAAGCTTAATAAAAATAAAATACAGTTAAATAATGAACGTCTCATTAAATTTACTACAAAAAATAAGGGTTGAAATTGTTCATTAAAACGAATCACACCATTTTTTCCGGTTCTCTTCCACAAATTATCTGAATTTATTGAGTAGCAAATATGGGCGAACAGAAAGTATTAGAGAATAGGAATTTCCTTATGAACTCAGAAAATTTGCGACCTGCATCATTGCTTTCTGGTTGACGTTAAAATGAAACTATCATTGTCTAGTGCAAGTACACTAAGAGTTTTGTGTACAGGTTGTTTTCAAACTGGATTCACTATCAGTTTACGAAATTATCTTTCAAATGGTGTATACATATCAAACACAGACAGCAAAAACGAAAAATTAAAAGTAAAAAAAAAAAAAATATTTTCATGGCATATTTATTATCCAATTCACAAAATTCACCGAATGTTCCGAAGCGTGTTAAGTAGTGCTACTGATTACTAGTTGATTAATTATCTTTAGATGGATGGAGGGAAAGCTTAATAAAAATAAAGGATAGTGAAATAATGCACTTTCCATTAAATTTACTATAAATGCCGATGTATCAAATTTGTCAAAATCTTTCATTTTGTTAGTAGCAGAAACCATAAAATCCAGAAAGATCGGGAAAATGTTATTTTTTATGATTTTTCGGGAAGGACTTCTACAAACCACGGAATAAAAAGGAAAATCCAAACATTCTACAGTTGCAGAGTTTCCATTGTTTATTAGATCTCCATGAACAATGTCAAAAGAAGCAGTAAAGGAATAATTGTTAAAAAAGATAGGTGTTGTTTCAAAGAAAAACTGTTATTCAGTCAGTGGCGGTGGTTAGATTTCAGATTATCGCTCGTCTTTCTGAAACTCTGAATGTGTGAAAAGGTTTTCAGGCTACTATAACTAAGCCAACTAATTAGCGATAATACCACTTACATTCAACATAAGTTTCTTTAATTTGATTTACCGGTGGTAAATATACGTAATATTCTGTCAGAAGTATTTCCATCTCTCGGGAGTTAACACCACGTAATAATTTTCTGAATAGTTCCTGCCTCTGCTTCACTAATAATTATTGATGTAAATGTCCCCCTTACGGTGGGTTCTTATTAACTTTTCCACATCTGGCATCTAAAAAGAAAAAAGAAAGTTTATGATTTCTCGAGGCAATTTAACTTACTCTTACTGTCCACCGGTATTCAAAGACTTCAAAGGAAGGGTAAGTTCAAGTCGCGAAACTAGATATTCGGGCAAGTCGTAAAAATCTACGTGAACGAATGCAACGTTAACTCTTAACTCGCACCACACGACAAAAATAAGAAAAGTGATCAAAACAACTGTTCCTTACCAGTAACGATGACTTCCAGTGATCCACATGTCTCCTCTAGAAAGGTTGTGTGCCAAAACTGAAACAAAGCTATTTGGGTTCCACTCCTCACATTCGCTGATACATATTAATCAATTGCCATCTCAAAAGACTTGTTTGGAACGCATACAATTTGGGTGACTTTAAAGCGATTTTTAATGAAAATTTCGTTCTGCAAATCGTAAGGGTGTAATGTTGTTTTCACGTATGTCCTGAATTATAATTCAAATTAAAAAAATGGGAAACCTGCTTGAAAAAATTAGATGAAAAGGTAGAATTCTATAGCCGAATTACACCTTCCCCTTTCAAATTATGAGCTATAAATATTAAATTTTTAAGTAATCAAACTGTTTGAAATTGTCGGAAACTTGGAACTGAGGTAAGAAATCTCCGACCAACAGATTTCTTTTTTTTAAAACGTCTCATTCAGCGTTCCTATTTTTTCGACCTTGTATATTCTTATTGTTACTGTAACTGTTCTTTTATGATACATGTCTACTATTTATACGCGTCGTGCTTATAGGCGGTATACTAATGTCTTAGTAGGTAAATTGGAAACACTGACTTTGGCCTTGACTTTATCACCATTCGGTAGCGATCGTTGATCATCACTGTGGCAATCTCGTTCGATTTGCATGTGTTTATAACAACTGCATGAATTAAGACAAAAGTTGTTTTCCTTAATGTAAATGTTATGAATTAAAAAAGTTAGTATAACCGTGAATTCTCACGAGATAGGACCGATGTTCATGAGACAATACAATCAGTAGGCCATCTGTCATCCCTGATGAATTTAAAAGATATGAGGTTAGACGGCAACAAAAGAATTGTACATATAGCAATCGCATTACGGACTGATTGCCCTGGCACGCGGAATTTAAGATTTGTGCTATCAATCATAAGACAAACTTTCAGAGAAAAGATCTGCGCAGGTAGCAGTAGAGGAGTAGCTTGTTTATTCCTCTTTTATGGATCTCCTGCTCTCCTTATAAATTTATGTTGTACGAATGTGTTTTAAACAAGTTTGGCGCATCATTTATTCCTGCTTTGCGTTTAAACTACAACTAATTCCGAAGATTTTATTGTTGAGGATTAGCCACAGACACATTTCAGTGTTTTTCAAATAGTTTTCGCTAAAAACATACGGGCCCGGAGTATGTACGAGCAAATTGCTTTATTCGTTGACAAGTGCACAGTCTATTACAGAGCAGCTGAATTAGCGCAGCTCTTTTTATGATTTCATAGCGTGTCGTAATCGCTTAGAAACACAACGTAAGTTCTCACTGACGTCACATAAGCCATCACAACGTACAGCTGCACGGAAATCCAGTCTTGTGTGTGAGGAGCGCGAACGCAGGCAATGACTATGAAATTTAAGATTTTTTGCCTCTGTATCAACGAGAACTACGCTTCAGATCTAGACAAAAAAATGTCCTTATACGTTAAGTGATGACATATTATATAAATTACGTTTTGCCTGTAGCGCTGACAGATATAAAAATTTCAGATTGACTACTTTTATTACTTCTGGTGTCTGTATCATCAGGAAGTATGTTATTAATCCCGATAAGAAGAATATTATATAGTAATCAGCAGCTTAAGCTATCGCTGCGTCCAGTTTAGTTAAAATCAATTAACTAATTTTTGTGTGTTGTGGCGACAGAGAGACAAATAGTTCAAATAGTGCAAAATATTTGTAATATCGGGAACCATATAACTAAGTAGGATAAAAAGAATCCTATACCCTAACCAGTGATATAAACCATCACAACGTGTAGCTTCGTTAAAATCTGTTCATTATTTTTTGCGTGGTGCGCTATCATGGACAGACAGTGAGTGTAAGCCTCCGTAATGTCATACCGGTCGCTCTGTGGACAGCTCCTAAACAGGCTTTGATTCTCTCGTAGGCAGTTGATTGACATATTGTTTATGAATTTTACGTGCTGACTCATACAGTTTAACTGAGTATGTTCAATGTGTCTATCCCAAATAAATAAATTTTTCAGTTCGAGATATCTTGATTACTTTCCTGCGCATTGAAACAAATTTATCCGAGTAATAATCTTTTTTTTTTGTATGTATTCTATCCCATTAATTTCACTGTTCTAAAACAATGATTTCCTGTTCTTAATGTTACCTATTTCCCCATAAAAGTGATGAAATGTAGCAAAAATGATACGAATCACAGTAGATTAAACAAGTCGGATGCAATAGGAGAAGTAAGTGAATTCTGCTACTTGGGAAGCAAAATTACAACCGATGGCCGAAGCAGGAATGATGTTAAAAGCAGAGTAGCACTAGCAAAAAGGGCCTTCATGAAAAAGAGAAATCTTTTAGTTTCAAATATTGATGTAGGACTTTAGAAAGAACTTTTGAAAACAATGTGTCGAGCACAGCATTTTATTGGAGCCAAGCATTGAGTTTAGGAATACCAGAAATAAATAAAATTGAAGAATATGAAATGTGACACTACAGATGAATTCTGAAGTTAAGTGGACAGACAAAGTACGAAATTAACGAGTTTTGGAAATGATGGGTTACGAAAGAATTTTGTGGAAGAGTCTTGCAGAAAGAAGAGACAGGCTGGTAGGTCATATTTTGAGACATGCTGGATTCGTTAATTTGTTAGTGGAGGGAACAGTCGAAGGAGATTAGAATATACGAAGCAGATAATTAACGATGTTAGGGTTGTAAGGGGTATGTAGAAATAAAGAGGTTAGCACAGGATAGGAAGGAATGGAGGATTGTATCAAACCAGTCGAAAGACTGATGACAGAAAGAAAATCTGTTTTGCACTTTTGCAGTTATTGTTTTGTTAAATGTTGATAAGGAAACAAAATACATTTGAACATTGTTATTTGTTTATTTTAAATTTGTGTGATTATATCTATAAATATTAATACAATTATATATGGTAAACTTGATTATCTACATAGAAGGAGAGTTTTTTTTTAACAGTCTGTTAAAAAATTGTAATATGTAGTCTACTCTAATTATAATTGCTGTTATATTCCTGTTGGCAAAGTCAATTAATAATAATAAATCAAAAACGACAATAGTGGCTGCTCGCTTTAAGGCGCCGCCACAGTGGATCTGAACCAGCTTCATGTCCTTGACCCCGTGTATCGATCGTCCTGATTACAGATTTCAGGTGGTTTCCAGTAATCTCCTAGAATAATGCTCCGCTTTATATACAACACATTTTGCTAACAAAAATATACAGGTCATACGAATACAAGTTACACGTTGCGCAACAGATGTCTACACCAATGTTTCACCCATACAATAAACGCTCCATATTGGGAAAAAAATCTGATTCTAATTATGGCGGTGCCCCCGTTTTCCTCCCCCTCCCCCTTTAGATTTACACTAACTAATTGTACAAACAGGTGGCTATTGTGAACGTTGGCCGTAGTGGCTGTAACGAGAGAGGGAGAGAAGAAAATAAAAACAACAATTAAAAAGATTGCAGCAATTTTAAAATCTTTACCTAAAGAAACATCTTCAAGACTACACGTTCATAACAACGACGAAATTAAAAATATAGTAGCGAACCTGATGTGTAAATGGTTAACGTTCAAGATTGGTATTTAGACGGACGAGGGTTCAATACCCCTGCTATACACCCACATTTTGGTTTCCAAGTTTTCTCGAAAATTAGTTCCGTTAAACGTTGGGATGGTTTCTTCGTAATGAAATTGTTCTCTGTTCTCCTGGTTTTCCACTGCTACTTAGTATAGACAGAAAATGTGTAAATTATTTGATAGTTCAAGTAGCGGGTTTATATAATATTTATTCTTCAGAATGTAATCAGATGCCAACATGTTAATCACAAAGCTACTATCGCCACTTACAGAAAACGAAAAAAAAAGTTGGGTTATGTATATCCCTTAATTGCGTCATACCACTGACACCGCAGAAGAAGTCTTGAATTCGTAACACGGGAACTTGAAGATGTTTGCAGTCAAGGAAATAAAATGAAATCACGCATACTGGGAGGTGCTAGTATACCTCTTAAACTAGCTGGGCCAATGGTCTGGTAGGCATGCATTACCTCACCTTCATGAATCGGATGGCGTCGGTAGTAAACTAGGTGATGGTTTGCGCGTTGCGTACCATCTGCCCACCCCGCCCCGAGGCAGCCGGATACGAGGTTTACGACCGCCGGGAGTCGTCAAAGCGGTGAACCCGCAAAAGCTGTGGTAAACTCGAAAGCGGGCGCGCAGACGGGCTGGATTCAATGAACCAAAAGCTGCGGTCGCTAGCGAGGATAACGCGCTCAGTTCCTAACGCCGACTGCCACACATTAACTAGCACCCGCCACTGCTGTAATGCCCATCTCAAGCACAAAGTTTACCCGATTGGCCTGGTGTTTCAACCCATATCTTTTTTTCAGATTAATTCAGAAAAGTGTGTACCGTCTCAGGCTTTAATATGCACCTAGGGAGAATAAATATTTCGGAAAAATAAGTTGAAATTTTTAACACAAAGAATTGTAATAAATCGTTGTCGATTCTATAGGCCTTACAAGAACAATAAAATCCTCGTCAATAAAATGCGTTGAGCCTGGAGAGAGTTCACCGCGATACATCGGCAATCTTCGGCGAGTATCGATAATGCCCGAAGCGTTAGTTATACTGAATGTCACCACAGCGCTGCTTGGTTAACCGAAAATTTCAAATAGAAAACTGAACTGGTTTTTATTTGCGCTTATATTGCTAAAAACAAGAACAAATTTAAAGTAAATAATCCAGTTTGGATTTATTTGCACTTATAGTGTTAAAAGAATGTGTAACTGTGATGCTAGCTGACAGGAAATTATTTGTTCCGGAAATAATAGTACAAAATTACAATGCAAGGCAGAGATTAAAACAATTGCAGCACAATTTTCGTTTAAATTTATATGTTGTTTATTTGTTATAGATGCAAAAAAATTAGGTAAGCAGAAGAGCATCCGGTATTTAATACTAATGTTTAATTAAAATTGCAATGGAGCACACGTTCCGGTATCAATTTCGGTACACATCAACCCCCTTTCCTGCACCCACCTACATTTTTCCTCTATAAATTTTAACGTTAATTCTTTCAATATATTTTTGTAAATTATTCATCATTTCTCTTGGTAACTTATTCTTTTTCCTGACACCCTTACCTAAAAATGAGAATCTTCTTACACCCTATGCCTGAAATCGTGTGCCGGATTGTGGTCATAGTCATGTTTTCCCTTCCATACATTACTTTTAATTCTTCCACCAATATCTTTCCAAGTCTCATCACCAATATACGCCTTGCACACTCTCATGACCCTCTTCACCATCCTCCTGTCGTCCACTGAATCGCATTCCAGCTCTTTTATCGTATCTGTTACTGATTGCGTTCTGCGATATTTTCCAGAAACAAATCTAACAGAACTTTTTTGCACCCTCTCCAACTCCTGTATTTGATACTCAAAATGTGTGTCCCATACTACACTACCATATTCAAGCAATGGTCTGATCAAAGCTTTACGCTGTAACAGTTAGTTACAGGAACTAACTGACAATGTAATCTAAGAATTATTTTGACATACGATAAAAAACAGGGAACTGTATTAAAATCCAGAGAAAGTTTACACGAAATTAAATAATTGGTTTTTATTTTATTGTGAATTACGTAATGTCAAAAAGAAGTGCGATGGCAGCTGAAAGGTAATTTTGTTGTGTGTAAAGAAATAAAAACATATAATGCGACATTCGATTAAATCTACAAGTTGCTATTTGTTTACTTACTACAGTTAAAGCCATAAATTTATATGATGATCTATTCTCTGTAGCAGGCGCAACAGGGCCTAGTAATTCTTTTATTGGTAATAAACATGGAAGTTGAGAGTAATTTACAGCGCGATACACGTCGACACTAACACGGCACTTTTAAAAGCAGCTTACTTACTACTAATAATTCTGGTCCAGGCTGCAATTAAAACATAACCGCTATCTCCGCTAATTTTGCCACTACATAAATAAACGGTACACATTTTAACACATTAAATGCATAATCCCAACACATGACACTACGATTTTTTCTCGTCGCTCGTTGATTGTATCTGATTTTTGTCGATACACATCATTTCCCATAGATAGAAATGCAGAGGTGTCGATTCAGGAGACTGAGGTGGGTAGTCAATAGAACCTCTTCGACGTAGCCACCGTCCTTCTAGAGTATCATTCAAGCACAACCTGACATCTTGATGGTAGTGAGGCATTGCTCCATCTTGTTGCAGGTAAAACATTTCATCGGCATATAGCGTTTTAATGGCAGGCAAAATCCTTGTACGAAGCATACCAAGATACACCTGACCAGTTATGGTACTCCCAGGGAAAGAGGCACCAATCAATCCATCCAGTGACAGACCGCACCACACATTAACCACTGGTCGATTCACTGCCTTTTCCACATGAACGAGACGATATTGAGGAGCCCAGTCGACAGAATTGTGGAGGTTCACAACACCCTCAAGCTTGAATTGCATCTCGCCAGACCACACAAATTTCCCTGCGAATTTCTCGTCCACGTGAACGATGTACTGAAACCAATTACAGTACTCAATACTTCGATCCAGGTTGTCTTCACTAATCGCGTGTTGCAGTATTGGAAAGTACACTTTCCACATTGCTCCCTTAAGAATGCATCTTACGTTTGACAGGCTCAACACTCTTTCGTTTGCTCCCTGATCAGGTGAAATTTTGCAAAACCACACTACTGGACACAGGACTTGTAGCTGTTTGTGGACGGTAGCATTTGAAAAATACGAGCATTTGTTCGACACGTTGGTGGCCGTGTTTCAAACTCTTTCTGCCACTGCCGTTGTATTTCTTGAATGTTTTCGTGCTTCCAGTACCACTTCAATTCAGTCTTGTGTTCTACAAAAAATAACCACACCTATGCTATTGTTACTACTTTACTGTCTTCCACGTTGTACTGGATTGCACCATCTACCCCCAACGAAGTAGTAATTATACAACATATCCCCATGACATTAGTAAGGTAAAGTCTATTTGATTCGTATTTATTGAGTTACAAACGGTGACTATATTTTTTTGGACCCCTCTCTATATAAAAAATATATGGTGCTACAAAATAGAAAAATTATGTGATAGTTATGTTTAACCAATTTTTTACAACGTATACACAACATCAAAATTCGATTAATTTATTACAGAGCCCCTTGATTACTCGTGCTCGAACACTGGAAAATAATTACTAATATTCTACTGTATTACTAAGATGGAAAAAATTTATGAATGGGAATCAGTGATAAGGCCCATAGTGACATTCCCGTGACCGCCACTTTTTAAAAAAAATAATATACTGTGGTATTCATATTTCATTACAATGTTTCAGGTGACGCAAGTATCAAGGATGTAAATATTTTAGTCAGCATAATGTTTCTTTTCAGACTGTCTTCACTACATTTGGTATCTGATCAGATAAATATAATAATCACTTATGGTATCTTAAGCCTACAGATCAGTCAAATGACTGCCATTTAGCGCTCGTAAGCCACCAGTACTTGCCGACAAAGGTTCAGACGCAGTCTATAAGCATTGCTTCACTCTGAACTCGCAGCTGCACTGCGCCACATCAATAACTATGCTGCTGGTACTCAGTACTTCAATCATAGCTCATGCAGTAAGGGACCATAGATCATTCCTTAGTTAGGATAAAATGAAAGGGGACCGATTTAGTTAGTTTCAATACAGTTGCTCTGGTGGATCTCATAGCTAGTCCTGTCTCCTATCAAAGAAAAAGTAATGATTGAAAGTGAAGTCACCACGTAACAATATGTTCGGGATTCTAATTCAAGTATTTTGAATATTTTGCTGAAAATGTTCTAACTTAAATTTTGGATACACTTTTCATAAATTCACAATTTGTCGCCGCATTTCCTATTACAGTTTTTTCACGCGCGATCCCCATTAATACTTTTTCCATATTGTAACGATCGCCAGTTTGAATAAAACTATACGACGTGGAAATTTTTATTAAATATCTAATTAATTTATTGTTTTAATTACTGTACTGTGTTTAGTACTTGGAAGTTTGAGTAGTACAATTAAAGCACAATAAAACTAGTTGAATATATTCCGGATTCATATCTACGTACATGCTCGCAAATCACTGTGCATGATTCACTGCTTATGTCAGAGCATTTACAATTTTTCTCAATGAGAGTCTGTCATGACACAATGCAGAACTAATGAATTCCGAGCAAATTTTCTATAATTATATAATGAGACTACATTAGCATATTCTTGAAATTTCAGTCCGTTTTAGGGAACATTTTGAGTATACCTCATTTGTAACGATATCATATAGGATCTATTACAGATTTTAAAATCGATTCTTCGTCGTATTCATCTTTATTACGGTTTTCACTTGTGAATAGTTCTAGAGAAGGAATACTTTAAATTCACTATCTCAAATGGCTGCAATATCAATTTAACTCAATATCTTCGTGTATTCGCAAGAATGTCAGGAATTTTTTTCTTTTTTAACTCAGATAAAACTTGTACGTAAGGACGAAAAATGTGAGAATAATTTTCAAGGAATGCTTGTATTTTAAGATAAATCAGTACATGTTGGCTACCTCAATTTTGACGAAATGATTTTGAATTAACTTTGTCAATCAAATTCTGACAAAAAATTCGAAGATAAAAAAAGGGATGGAAAATAAACGAGTTTGGAGTATTAACGTAGAATGTCGAACAAGTTAACAATAAACATTTATTGAAATACCAATATCTGCCACAAATTATTGGTGCAACGATTTCATATCGAAATCCAGTGAATAAAAATATAATAACAAAATAATTAAAGAAGTGAGACGTAGCTATTTCAGCGATGAAGTGGAAGTGCCAATCATTAAATCTTTTATTGGTCACTAACACATTCGTATTCCACGTTGGCTATCGAAAAGGGACGCAATCACAAATTTACATCTGCAGAGCACAATTAATTGCATTAGCAGAGAGGATTTAATTTTTTTATTTCTTCTTCAGGAATATAAAAGAAATTAAAAACCCTGCAGTTTTGAAAAATTGACTCATTTGTACTTTAAAAGAATAAAACTTTAATGTAAAAAAACCCAGATAATTAGTAAACAATTTTACGTTAAGTTCTGGTTAAATTCTGTAAAGATAAATTTTATTCATACTGTAAACGAAAAACAGACATAATCAATTGTGTCAAAATATTCTTACTATTTTCGTGCTGCATGCTGAAAAAAGATATCTTGATTTTTTTGTGTATGTCCTACGCATATGCGACTAAACTAACGATGTTTGGACCATTTATGGAATCGTTGTTTAAAACTAAACAATCTAGACTAAATAAAATTTATTACTCTCAGCCAGGTAGCTATTTTTCCAGCGCGAACTTGTATTCCAACAATTGATTAAAACTGCATTTACACTATATTTCATCGGTAAATATTTTGATTTTGTGCTACAGATAGTTAGTGAACTCACAATTAAGGATTGCAATGTCGCAGTGTTTTCAATCCCGCGGGATCCTTGCAGGATTGGCGCAAACAGTTTTTAACGCTTATAATTAAAACATAGTTACATAAAACGTTAATAAATTAAATAATAATTAAATTAATAAATCAATTTTAATGTTAAATGATAAAAATTAATAGTTAACAATATTTCAATTGGCAAAATGATATTAAAAGTTAACTGGTTGGGCTCCGACTATCAAAATTAAATTCCACATTAGACCATTTCTGTTACTGGACTATTGAGTCTCCGTTAAAAGAGCTTTGGGTGTAGAAGAGAGTATAGGTCTGCGGAAAAATATTTAATATCTTAAAACAAAATAATTTTCTAAAAGAAACTATTAATTGGAGGCTGTTTGACTCAGGCGGTAGAATGCCTGACTGAGGCCTGGATGTCCCGGGTTCGATAATCAATTAGAACAAGGATTTTTCCTCGAAGCTGAAAGTCCGGAACGGCTCCCCAGGTCCACTCAGTCTCCTATCCACCGAGTACCGTTGAATGAAACTCCGCGAGAGAAATAAGGGCAAAAGGGCGCTGATCCCGTCACCGCCAGTCTACTGCCGAAGGTTTCAATGGGAATGTGGAGCTCAACCTCCATGCGTCTTAACTGCATCAACCGAAGGAACCTCGTGAAAAATTAATATATCGAAGTAAAAAATATTAAATATTATAGTTTTATTTTACTTTTTGATTTAACTTAGAAGTAAGCACTGTTCTAGTTGTTATGTTACAGGCGTTAAAAAGTTTCTTTAGTAGACGCTTCAAGATACATAAGTTCCATCACCTATTATCCTGATTACAATTTTATGTATCGTTCTGTAGTCACCTAGGGTCAGCTGTTATTGTTCTGTCCTAAAAATACACATTAACAAATAGAAGAACATAACAACGATTAACACAGCTTTATGATTCGTAGGCGGAAGGCAATAGTCCACTATTTGACACTGTAGACACAGCGTTAAAACTTGATAGAAATAAAAAAAGTCTTATTTACGCAATACCTATTGAAATCAGTAGCTTTTGTGCACGTAGACATCGTTCAAAATAAATAAATAAAATAGCCTAATTTCCCAAATATTTTTTTTTTTACGTCTCTCAGCAGCGAGGTCTTTAGAGACGAGAAAGGATGGGGGCAAGGAATGGGAAGGAATTCGGCCATGGCCTTTTTATGGAAGCATCCCGGCATTTGCCTGGAGTGATTTGGGAAACCATGGAAAACCCAAATCTGGATGCCCGGACGGGGATTCGAACCGCCGTCCTCCCGAATGCGAGGCCAGAACGCTATCCGTAACACGACCACACTCGGTAATTTCGCAGATGTTTTCACGGTTAATGAATAATAATCAATCGCCAGATCGAATTTAAAATCGAAATAATTAAAGAATGACGGAAACAGGTTTGAATTATGAAGGAATGTAGGATTTTACGCAAAGGATTGAATTATGTAAAACGGTATTAAGTTATTGTCCTCGTGAACGAAGTTCCAAGGATATACCCATAGCTCATCTTATCGAGTTGCATAACGGACGGGGCAACAGTTCAAGCTCTATCCACTTACAATCAAGATGATCAACTTAGACATAACAAGTAATAACAGCTATGGAACTCATTATCCTACATGAAGGAACTAACCCGCCATTGGTCTGAATTGATTTCTATAAACCACAGGAAAACGAAATCTAGATGGCCACATCGGTGAGCGAATCTGATTACTCTTGCTAGAATTAAACAAATTTGTTGTTTATTAAGTGATGATGGACTAGTTGATTTACTGCTGTCGGCCATCGTGACGATGCGAGTATTCCTAACTACCACTAGCATTATAGCGTAAATGACCAACAGGTGTATGCCTTACATCTGTAGTTTGGCCACAAATATAGCAGTAATGTGTATGAGGAATAGCTTTCGGGTAACAGTTAATAACAATCAAACAATGTCCGGGATCCAGTTTATAGCGCTGATTTGCTAGATTGTGTAGTATAATGGGCAGCATGGAATGTCAACCACTATCTGCCAATCACGTTGCTGTTATATGCTGTGCAGATATCATCTCAGCGTATCGAAAATCGGAATGCCGATTAGGAGAGCCATCAGGGGATAGAACAAAAACGAATAATAAAAAACGATAAGCAAGGTGAATAAAATAAACAACACATTAACGAATAACAGATACAATAACCAGAGTGACCGTATGCGGTGTTTCTGAGATACGGGCGTCAGTGTTAGCGACGACACCTGCTGTGTGACGTCACTGCGCCCGGCAGCGGGCAATTAATCGGCGGCCCGCGCCACTTGATTTACCGGCCCTCGGCCGCCAAACCAGCCACCTGATTTATCGGCACCGTTCGCGCGGCGCCGAAATATTCGCCGCTGGCTTCCCACTCCCACCCTTCCCCGACGATCAAATTACGCCCGTCCAGCAACGCGCCAGATAACGCAGTCGACCGTTATGATACAAATATATACGCTGAAAAACGATACCGTTTACACAAGCGAAATATATACAGTTTTGCTTCGCTCGCATTTAGGTTTCGCCGACATTCGCACCGATAGAGAGAGAGAAAAAAATAAATAAATAATTTTTGCTTCCGTCACGTTTATTCCTGTAGATGTGCGAGTTTATCGAAACCGATAGCTCTTGGAGGGCTAACGTCAAATATTTTGAGCTAACTGATTACCGCAGTTGTTACGTCATGGCACTTCCTAAGTGTTTAGACGATACGTGTTAACACCAGTCTACCTCTCGCTAAGCAGTACAGGGTTATCATTAGCCTTTATACTGAAATATCATATTTCATCGATTTGAGAAATCCGCAGTAAAAATATGTAACAACACTGAGCTCCCTAATTATTACAGAACTGCATGTTTCGTTTTGCTATATCGTTGTTGTACCTATATAAAATTATAAATGGAGAACTTAGCAGTTTACTGAAGTGGATGTCACTGAGACCTCAAAAAGTACTGTATCCATTTAGAAATTCATCGTCCACCGAAGAGAAATCGCAGACAGGTTGCTTGGCAAAAGAACTACGGATAAGGTTTGCGTGATTGGTTTATTCCTGAGCGCACGCAACTAGTTGCTTTTTTAATGGAAGCAGGTGTCTTAGGGTAATTAAATAATTCATCACCTTTGCTGGGTACTTCTGACATCTACTATACGTGCGATCAGGTAATGGGTTCAACTATGAAAATCGGTGTAACCTTCTGACATGAAAGGGTAATGATTGAGAAGTAGTAACTAGCGGTCATGAAAATTTAAGAATCTTTTAAGGCATAGAATTATCTCTCAAACAGTGAAACGCGTGTTCCCTTCTTGTGGCCGCGGCCGGCTCATGCGGGTGGGTGTGAAGGTAGCAGTTTGTCTTCTTCTGGAACTTCTTCTCTCCGAGGCTGGGCGGCAAGTAACACCAATGGGCTATGCTGCGGTCCTGGTTTTACTAACCCGATCATTGAGGGGGGAGATAACAATTTTAGCTTATTACATCGTGGAGTTACACCGTCATCTCTCCTTTATACGGTAAAACTGATGTAATTTTGGTATACAACGCCCTATTTAGGTGCCGTTATGTTGTTACTGGACGTTCTCACATGCTTGTGCCAGTGCGAAGAGTATTTATTGCTATAAACTTCAATATCTGCGTCCATCACAACGATACTAATATTACTAAGCAATAATCAAGGTTGGCTTTGTAACGATGAAGGACCAGTTTTTTAACATAAGGAGAACAATGTTTGCTTTCACACTTTAGGCTCAAAAAAAGGTAAAACCGCCAGATCAACAACTCATGCTGACGGATTTTGATTTGTTGTAGCCGAACGAATCTCCATCAAATATCACGTCAAAAAGTAGTTATAAACTACTTCTAAAGCCACCTACTACTCATTTGGATTAATAAGTTACAGTAATATCCAGACTCCGGCGTGAGTACGACATTGTTCCACTCCGTACGTGCGCTGAACCGAAATATATTACAACTTGTCAGTGTTAGAGTTAAATAGTTAATTGTTAAATGGTTAATAATTTTATGGAACATTGGTTCAAATACGGCCGCAATAGACTATAACGATATGTGGGTCAACCGATAATATCCGATCTAAAATATCGATATTTTAACATGGTTGATACGATAATATCGATACAATTTAGTGAAATATCGAAAGCTGCAAACTCTTAACACTAAAAAATATTGTAAAGAAATGTACGTGTGACAGGGTCCAAACATGAATACTATAAACTAACTTAGCCAGGTAATCATATCGATAACCTCCTTTCCTACTCTATGGATCCATTCCGTTTCGTGCCCGTCATTTAGTTATTCGTTCTCGTTCATCGATTTATTATTCAATCTGGTTTTGTTTCTCTCTAGCAAGTAATCTGAGCTAACTAATCTCCTATTGCTTGTTTTTGGGAAAGTTTTTTGTGTTTGTAATCTATGACTTTAAAAGAAGTTAAGTATGGAGTAATTTTTTTTAAAAAAAACCTGTATTATTATTAAGTCATTATTACACTCTTTGTAGGCCATATCGGCGCAGTTATTAACACTTTTCTATTATGAATATTTTAACTTTAATAATTTTATGTAACAGCAGCGATTTATTGTTATGTGTAATATTTCGGTGAATATAATTATATTTATATATCTTGGAATTATTATTTATTTTTTTTTATTTTGTAATGGAGGAGCCACTCTCACACAAAGCAGCAATAAACTTCACGGGAAAATTTTAGCAAAACTACTTTTTTTTAGGACCTATTGACTCCGAATATTGGCAGATGCATTTTTTTCCCAATAAACTACCTCAAATTAATTATTTAATTTTGATTTACGTACTTATATATAATATATTATAAACACATATTGGAAAATATAAATATTATAGGCTTTTGGCGTTCGATATTATTGACTATCGATACCAGGCTGGTATCGATAAAAATATCCATAAATTTATCGATATTGAAATCAACTAGAAGCTGTACGACTCAGGCATGAGATTTTTTATAGTTTTTTTTTATTTAAAATGGCAAAAAACGGAGCTCTTACAATTTTTGCATTTCACAGCGTCGTTTGCGACAAAACTTTCAGGAATATGTGTTTTGATGCAAAACAGATATATGTACAAACACCGTACGCGTTTTACTATCGAGTGTGACGCCGTAAATTGCGATTCGATAATGATTACAGCTATGGAAGCAAAATGTATGCGTTCCAAACAAATATATTTCGGATTTGTTTTTTGTTATGCATTGTAACTATTCTTTTTTCCAGTAATGCTGTGAAAGAATACGCACTTAATGAATTCATTCATTCACTTCGGGAAATAAAGTGTAATTAAAGCGAGAAAAATATTTGCACGGGAGCATTATTCAAACGTTTGAAAAATCAATTAGAACAAGTTCTAATGTCTGCTATGGCCAAAAGCCACTAGAGAAATATAAAAAAATCCGCATATGCATAGTACAATAAACCAATTAACATGAAATACAAAAAGTTAATTTAGGTAATGAGAAACAGCCAAGGTTTTATTTGCAATTTAACGTGCAAATGGCATTGCGGAAGCACTTGGTCCATCATGACAGGAACTCCTAGCCAC
Organism: Vandiemenella viatica; assembly: GCA_031002005.1. NCBI lineage: Eukaryota > Metazoa > Arthropoda > Insecta > Orthoptera > Morabidae > Vandiemenella > Vandiemenella viatica. The sequence continues at coordinate 28,894,595 of JARYHS010013631.1, forward strand.
AAATCAGAGAGAATTAAATGCAAACTGCTAGCCCGTTCACATAGCAACCAGCGGCAGTCCGTGTGCGGCGTGATCCTGTGATCGCTAAACCTATACATACACGTCACAGCAAAGTTGCGCTTTGGGAATTAAAACGCCCGCCTCACTGCTCATTACGGGGGGACAGATTAACTATTCCACAGTCATGTATTTGATATGCTGCTATATCTTTACAGAGAATCAGTTGACACATGGTGCCTCTGTACAGAAAACTCATATAACACACACACAAAAATGCTATCATTTATTAAATCAGAAATGTTTATTAGATTAATTTATATTTGGTTATATATTATATTCATTAACTCCGTTTCAAATTTATTTTTGTTAGACAACGAATAAACAGCGCACAGAGTAAATGCCGCAATAACAAAACGTTTTATCAAATGTCATTATTCTAATCATTAACAGGGATTACAGAATAAAGACAGCTTGTAACTTCTTGTGAGCGACCACGATACATTTTAACAATTTCTAATAAGTATTACAACTGTGACAGAATTTATGAGAATTCTGTTTTTTTTTTTTTTTTTTTTTTTTTAAAGTTGCATTCGAAACAGAGAATTTAGTATTCAAATCAATAAAAAACATAAAAACTCAATTAATTCAATAACTCTTGAATGTGATATAGTTTACATTTCAGGAAGAAGAAAATAGTTTCGTACGCGTTACGAAGTGATAATAAATGTACTATAGTAATAATTATAGTTACATGGAACTTCTACTTTATAAAATGTCATTTCATAAATAGGAGATAAATTCAAAAATGTTTTCAGGGAGAAAAAATCAATATGCTACGATTTGCTGACGACATTGTCTTATTAGCAGAGAGGGCTGAGGATATTGAGAAGTTATTGAATGGCATGAACAAAATACTGAAGGAAGATTATGGACTTAATATAAATCAAAGTAAAACAAAAGTGATGAAATGTAGCAGAAATGACACCAATACTAGCAGATTAAATATAAAAATAGGATCTGATGCAATAGGAGAAGTGAGTGAGTTCTGTTACTTGGGAAGCAAAATTACAACCGATGGCCGAAGCAGGAATGATGTTAAAAGCAGAATAGCACTAGCAAAAAATAGCCTTCATGAAAAAGAGAAACCTTTTAGTTTCAAATATTGATCTAGGAATTAGAAAGAACTTCTTAAAACTCTATGTGTGGAGCACAGCACTTTACGGTAGCGAAACATGGACTTTAGGAATACCGGAAAGAAAGAAACTTGAAGCATTTGAAATGTGGTGCTACAGAAGGATGCTGAAAATTAGGTGGACAGACAAAGTAAGAAATGATGGGTGAGAAAAGAAGTTTATGGAAGAAGCTTACAGGAAGAAGAGACAGGCTGGTAGGTCATATTTTGAGACATGCTGGATTGGTTAATTTGTTAGTGGAGGGAACAGTTGAAGGTAAGAACTGCAGAGGTAGACAGAGATTAGAATATATGAAGCAGATAATTGAGGACGTGGATTGTAAGGGGTATGTAGAAATGAAGAGGTTAGCACAGGATAGGAAGGGATGGAGGATTGCATCAAACCAGTCTAAAGACCGACGACAGCAAAAAAAAAAAAAAAAATCAACCCAATAAAATAAATTTATATTTGTAAAATTCGAAAAAATACACACTAGTCAAAGTAAGGTATGACAGGAGAAGGAACAAATGAGGAAACAAAACACACACAATGTTTCATATATTGCCTATTTTGCTATATTACTATTTTGACAGATAAAGATTTTATGCAACGCTAAAATTGCCATGACTGAAGTAAGCTAAGTTGATCACCTACCACCTCCGCAACACAACTGAAGGTGTAAGTATATTTTAATAGTTATATACAAAGTACTTTCAACATGTCTAGAAACCACACATATAAAACGTACAAAGTTGTAAACATATTATCAGGGAAATAAATTGAAAAGAAACGAAAAATGTTTAAAAACAAACGTAATTTAAGTTACTAATCTTTTTCGTTCTATTAAACTAATATAAGCCACTGACATTGAGAAATTTTATTTAAATATTCGGGCAACACGTAATGCATTCACAAGACAACTTGTAGTAAGGTAAATATAGAAGAGTTTAATACTAAAGTTAACCACACTATTGCCTTTGAAAGTTATATTTTCGTACTGTCCTACAAACACATAGGGGTAATTTACTGCAAACATTAAAATAAAACTACAATGCCAACATATCATAACTACATTTCAACCTAATTGAATGATTACAGTTCTCATCAAAGGATTTACAAAATTTTGGATGATAATAATCAGAAAACATTCCAAATATAACTTGCTTCCTCAGCAGGAAAATTTTATGAAATACGTCCTGAAATACAATACTGCCACATATGATAATTATTAATGAAGTAAGGAAGCATATTTCGTTATCGTTTCTAAATTACCGTTTTCCTCCCTTATTTTAGAACCGTATAAGACAAACTTTATCCTGTCAAAAATACAGGCGCACACAAAATGTGGTGAACAATGAAATTTTTTAATACCAGTTTCGTTTATAAGAATTTCAAGCTTACCTCGAAAAGTAAATCTGTAATAAAACTATATTTCGGAAATGATGCATGTATATTTTTGCTTTGTGGAATGGCCACGTTCATACGATTCTGTGCGTTGAAGACTGCAGAACTTAAAATTAAATTTGACACTGGAATAAGTTACTTGTAATTTTGTAAACCGAACAGCAAAAGTAATACCATCAAAATTGACTCCCTTATGTCAACAATGTAACGTACATTTCTATCGGCAGGTAAAAATTCTAATAAGAAGGGTTTCCAAAGCGTTCCTTAACTGTTGCAAGGTAACCGTGAGATTCATAGAGGTGAAGATGCTATTAAAATAAATTTCATTATTTATCGTATTTTGAATGTGGAAATATTTTCTGACATAACAAAGTATGTTTGGTATCGTTTGAAATTGAAGGAGGAACAACAGGATTTTATAAATTTAAACGAAATCTGCTTCCCTTCTTCAATAACAGAAAGTGTATGTGGAAGTGGAAGAAATTTTACTAGTGAAGAAACAGATTGTTTCAAATGTTGTATGATGTTTATGATCCAAACATATGTGAATTCTTTAAAGAAAAATAAATTATTATTCTGATTTTTTTTTTTTTTGTAAAAATACACCAATAATTATACAAATAGCGAAAAGTAGAAAAAATCACAAAAATTAAATTATGGATCATTAATCGAACTAAAAATTCTTCGCACACTAATATAATGCTCAAAACCACGCGGATATCCGAACGCTGATGTAGTTACATGGGATTTCTAAGTGATCTCAATATTTAACTCTCGAATTATAAAAGTGAGGAAAGTCATTCTATACATTCGCTTTTTTCGTTCTTAGGTCTTGTTTTCAGCACTGAGGATCTCTCCTTTTAACTTCGATACCCTCAGAATTCAAACACTTACGCTAAATTTCAGGTAGTTCTATGTCTGATTCACTTCATAAGGAGTACAAATAAAAACTATAATTTACCTGCTTACAAGTCTCCCGGAGGTAAGCACAATATTATCATTTGAAATTTTCCTTTTAGCCTTTCACTATTATAGTTTGGATTATAAAAGTCTGTAAGAATTCTTCAAGAATTAAATGGGATCAATATGATTCTTCGTTTTGAAAAGTTATTTTTCGGAGTATCTCCCGAGAGAATTTGCATTATTTTAGCCGGAAAATCTGCTGTAAAGAAAGCTTTTAAGGTTTTAATTTGAAACTGCGCCAAAAAATTACACTTGGTTTTGTCTCCATTTCAGTCCAGACAATCGTCCTTTACGTTGGCACTCCTGTTTTTTTCCAGCGGTCTACTCACCGACGATGTAATTTCTTAAAAATGCGGCCTTCCCCTCGAGCTGCAGTCCAGAGGTACCTTCCTAGCCCGCTTTTCCTCGACTTTCAATTTCTTTTAATTTCTCCTAGCGTACTTGAGATTATTTCAGACAAAATTTGCTTTTCGTCATAATAAAAGCCTGACGGTAAATAAGGCGAGTACTTAGTCCTGCAGTAATTATATCTGGTTTCTTGTTGCTTTGTATCGTTAAAAATCATAAAATAGCAAACCCTGATATAAAATAAAAACCAATTATTTTCATCTGTGAGTACCGTGCAAATGACTTAATATTGTAGTGTTTTAGCTTCTTTTTTCACGGTTATTTTTAATGTATACCGAGTATAGTGGGTGAGCGGAGGACTTGGATTGAAATTCCCTTAAGGTATCCATATTTCGATTTTTAATTTCTTCCTATAACCTTTAATGACCCCGACTTCTACGGGACTTAAAGCCATATGCAATTTATTAGTCGACACAGATTGTTAACGTTTCCCTCTGATTAAATTTCTCCTCTGTTGTTAGTTTTTATACAGTAATCGCTTTTCATGTATTCAAAATACGCGAATTTAAGTTTAAAAAGTAGGAAGAAAAGATGACTTCTCAAATAATTGTTCTTAAATTCAAACAGTTTACTGCTACCTGCTGGAAGGACAGAAGAATAGAAAAATGAGTATTATGAACTAATACTATGAGCTTGAGAGTGATGGAAAATTTAGTAACTTATTTTGAATTTGATCGGCTAAGTCATCTTGTAAAGCAGGTTTCTCCTTCCGTAGAGGTATAAAACTAATGAGACAAAAGAAAACTTTCATCAGGACTACTGCAATGTTAACTCTCATCAATTTCTGTCATCCGTTGGGCCAACTTTTCAGATACGGCGACTCCACAGTCGCTTCAAGCAGTAGGTCTAATCATGCTAGATGAGAATTTAATTACCTTCTCGTAACATTAATACAAATAATCGCGCAGGATTAACAGAACTAATACTAGGGAAGTTCAAATTTTATTTTATTTATTAAAAATGACCATATATTAATATATTTTTATAATTCCGTATTTAATGTTCGTTCCATCTTTTACAAAGCACTACCACACTATTACTTATCCCTTGACAAAAATTTACTGCTGCTTCACTTTTGAAGTTGAAAGTGCAATTTCCATCCATAGTTACTATCTTTAGCTTTAAAACCTTTATTGAATTTTTAAACACTACCTACAGTAAAACAGTGCTTCCATGTACATGTTTCGGTAGTTTCTTTTTTAACACGCAAGATTAATGATGTTTTTGCTCCAACAGAACAATGTGTCCTTTGGCTATCCAACTCATACCAATATTAAGCCCTACAGGCACTCCCACATTTACCCCGAATGTGTGTGTAATTTTTTTTTTTTTTTGACAGGGCACTAAAATGCAATTAATGTCAAAGATCTAAAGTGTACCGGGCCAAGTTTTGGGGAAAAAGATTTAGTTGTGTGATTTAGAATTAAACGAGTGTTAGGTGAGTAGAAACAGTAGGCCAGAGTTACGTGCCGACAGCACGCGAGTAATGAGTCACGTTTTGCTGGCGAAAACGGTTTATGCTATACAATACACTGGCCGGTCAATTACCGAAGGAAGTATAGAATGTTCGATATGAGCAATATAAGGAACGCGGGTCATCCGTTCGGCCATCTCGGTGACGGATCGACAGTAGGCACGTCACTATGCCAGTTAGCGGATGGTCAATAGCCTCTTTCTCTCTCCATGATAGCCTGGTCTCGCGTTAGGGTCGACAATGCTGCAACACTTGGTGGAATCCTCCGATAGCCACTCTCAATGTATGTAAGTAACTGTTCCATCATCTACTAGTACTTCAGAAGGTGTAAATCCAATAGAAGACTACGGGATAGCCTCGCAGACGGCGTCAAAACAGATGACCTGTATTCAGTCAAGGACGAGCAATAAACAGTATCGTACAGCAGTTAGGCCGTGTTCTCACTGGTAGAATATAAGAGAACCTGCTGTTTGCCATAAGAAGCCTAAGTTGGTTAATTTCTGGGATATCATTGGTTGTTGGGCTTGGGATATCTTGGCATGTTATAGATATCTGTGTACCTGGTTCATGAATCACTTTCTTTCCTCTTCTGTGTCGAATACTTTCAGAGTTGTAGCCCCTTGTCTCTTTTAAATATTCCAGCAGACTGCTGTCGAGAACACGTCCAGTTTCTGCTGGAAGCTTTTTCAGGACAGCTTCCGGATCAAAAACCATCGATTAAATCATAAATGCACACATTATATGTCTTTATCTACCCAAATCTAAATATGTTTACGTAAATAATACTAAAAACTTAGCGAAAACTAGGCATGCAAACAATACGAAGCCGCCTTTACGCGCGACACTACAAACACCAACGACGAACACGTACGAACTAGTCCGTAAGTCAGGGGACCGCAATGTACACACTTTATCATAATTCTTGGCCGCCGCTGAAAAATTCTATCACTCTTATCTTGCTCAATCCTATATCAGTGTCATCCCAGGATACAGTAACGCAATACTGACGAACCACTATTGCGTTACAGTTTCTTAGGATGACATTGATGTGGGATTGTGCAAGATAAGAGTGATAGAATTTTTCAGCGGCTGCCAAGAATAATGATAAAGTGTGTACCTATCGCACTCTTCCCGCTCCTCCACCGCGCGTTGTTAAAGTAGCCCCATAAACTGTCAAAGTTACCCTTACAGTTAAAGTAACCTCGTTATACGGTAATGTCTGACAACATTTCTTCATCAAATAATTATTTGTTACACAGAAATTTCTAATGGTATCGGGTTTCATTTGTAAGGAAGTAATTAACAGTATATAGTTCCATGCAAGGACATACTTTTAATTCACTTATAGATGTAAAGCTTACATGCTGATTGCTGAGTGCGGTACCTCATACCATACAACTTTTCACAATAATTATCAATTAATTTAAATGGCCCTCACAATATCCGGAAAAAAAATAAAGAAAGAAATTGTCATCTTCTACTAGAGGAATTCAGAAATCTCTGGTGGACGTTCATTTTTTGGAAGAGTGGTTGGCTGACCTCAGTCTTCGATGAACAGCAAATATCTATTACTTATTCGATTTCATGAAATAGCAGTCTGGGAGAAGTTATCATTCTTAAACCCCAAATCGTTATATGATAGGGGCGTACGGGCTGGAACTACGCCATTATTGTAGGCCTTCTCGACTCCGTGGTAGACTGTCGGCTGCCTAGGACTGCGAACACTGTGGCGCCCACGAAGAACCTCGTGGCGATTATGTGGGGAGCAGCCGAAGTCCTCGTCCAAGCGCGCAAGAGAAGTCGCTGCTCATCATACCATCATAGAGCCAGAATACGAATAAGACGGTCTCCAGTTACTTATTTCTTTCACAAGGAACCCTTAGCTTTATTAACATTGGTTTTCGTCTCTCCCCTCCTGTTCAATTTTTATCCAGTGAAATACTAACGATCTCTTTCAAGGTAACGAATGAAGTGCGCATTTCGTAGCTTGTTGTAATCGTCTTTGGCTAATTTTTCAACAAAATTCCTTCCTGTTACCTATATGCGAATCTATGTGCTTGGTTTTTTTGTTTGTGGCTAATGCCTCGTCGATGTCGAGGTCATTAAAGGAAGGGGGAACAATTCGGCCATGGCCTTTTGAATGAACCGTATCGATATTCACCTGGAGTGATTTAAGGAAACCTTGGAAATCCGAAATCTAGATGGCAGAATGGGAATTCGAACCAGCGTCCTCAGGAATCAGTGAGTTACCACTCACCCACCACGATCGGCTTGTGCTTGGTGCAGTCACCTCTATAATAAGATTATGTCACATAAAAATTATCGAGCATGGTGGGTTAGTCGTAACGCTCTGTCCTCGCATTTGAGAGGACTTCGGTTCGAATCCCCCGTCCGGGAATCCAGATTTGGGTTTTCAATTATTTCGCCTGGATGCTTCCTTTAAAAAAAAGACCATGGTCCAATTTCTTCCCATTCCTTGCATCCCACGATCCCTTCCATCCCCAAAGGAATTCGGCGTCGACGAGGTGTGAAGCCATAAAAGAAGGGGGGGGGGTGCAAATACACACACACATACACACACACACACACACACACACACAAAGCCCAACAAAGGTGGCATTTTCTGGCGCTCGTGGAGAAACATCATTAATGTGCGGTATTGACACATTCCTCACGTAGTACAAAAGGTACAGGAATAAGAGAGCGTGCATAAACCATGTAGCTCCATTTTGGCCTCCTGTGAACCCCCCTCCCCCCACGTAACCCTACGTGGCTTTTGCCTCTCCCCCCCCCCCCCCCCCCCCCCCCACGTAGCACGTAGCTTTTTTCCCTTTTGATTCCAGAAGACATTTTGTACTGTTTTCTCTTGTCATACTATTGTAAATTACATATGGAGATAATCAACTGAGGGAAATAAATATTCACATGCTGTTGTTACTTGTGTACCTCATTTTAACTGTGAAAAATGTTATAAAGGAAAGCTATCTGGTTTGGCTCGGAAACCCCCCCCCACCTTCCCTCCACCTCCCCCCACGTAGCCCAGCGTAGCCTTCCAGCCAACCCCTCCACCTGGACCAAGCCACGTAGTTTGTGCACGGTCCCTAATTAGTAAACAGTGGCAATAATTGATTAAGACAATTGGGCTTTGGTCATTGCTCGTATTTCAATTCCAAAATAAAGATACCACAAGTGATTTTGTATCCTGAGAACTAATCTCTTCGAGTTTCATGGAATATTTCATAATGTACCTACGCCATCTATTTATTTGATTCTGGTCCATAGGTATCTGTAGGCTTTTTTTTAAAAAATATGTAAAATAGATGACATTAGTGAGGCAAAAATGAAGTCGATGATCCTTTGAAATTAATTTATCGTGTTCCTTAAAATCACACAAGGGCAATACGTCAGAAAAAGAATTCTTGAAAATTAGAGATGAACTTCAGCATGACCAAAATAATTGTCGACGGAAAACAATACATTCAATATCGTGAAATGCTTTGATTGGTATAACCTAACTTTATCGTTATCCTATGGATCCATTAGCGATTAAAGGAAGGAGTATATAAATACATTCAGTAATTGCATAAATAATTGTCGAAATGATTGATCTGTTCCTAACAGAAGCATTGTTGTGGGAAACAACAGAAGATAAATAAATGAAAACAACGCGCAGTTATTGCGACGGATATGAGGTACGGAAGAGAATGGAACGAGATAATAGCAGGCAGAGTTTACTCAAATAAATAGGTGATAGTAATGTAAATTAAACCGATAAACTGCAAAACGACGAAACCCCTATGCTAATGTAACTGTAGAAAAATAAAATGCGGAATGAATATTCTAATTGCGGAAGAATATAGAACGTAACAAAATGTAAACATTGCGTTGAGAAGAACTTGAACTAAGAATACAATTATAAAGAATATGTTTCTTTCTTCGTTATTTTTCTTTTCTGAATGAAAATCCTATTTCTACAGATAATTTTGATTTAGATTTTTATTTTTTTTTAAACGAATGAGAACCGTTGAAAATTGTTAACTTGCTCATTACAAGCCAAAAGGTATATATTTTATAAATGCTGAGTAATACCCTGTCGAGCGACAGATAGACTGTAATATTTTGGGACACATGTTGGTAGAATTATGACTTACTTTTTGAACAATATTCCCTTGCCATCCCCTTCCGCTATTGTTAAAACCGTAGTCCAGCACAGGGATAAGAACCCTGTGGTGAATGTCAAATTTTACATGTACGGATGAAGTGGTTTTAAAACAAACAGTCGACTTAAAAAGCATTAAATCGTTGTCATCTTTTTTTAATTTCTTTTTTTTTTTTTTTTAGAATTCGCATGGATTTCACTTTTTTTTATTGCAGCAGATATATAACGTGATCACTGGCGTGAATTCCCCAATTGTTTATCAGATAATACGACGGCCAGTAGAGAGGGGATTAAAACGCCACCAGAAAACAAGCTCAAACGCAAAACCGCATACTAGCACAATCGCCTTTAAAGGATTTCACACTAATCATACGTGGATCACGTCAAAGCGCTTTTGACTCTGAATATATGCCTGTATGTACATTCTGCAAAGGATAGTGAACGAACTGTACATATTTCAAAATACTAAAACTGCTACATATTATATTCGGATATTTCTTTTATATAGTCGCACTCAACTGCTACGTGGCTAAAATAAAATTTAAAAAGAAATTCTGACATCTCTAACATTACAGAAGTCAAACAGTATTTAGGAAAGTAACTTTAATCCGTGAAAATTCTTCCGTTACACCAATACCCAACGTTTACACGCGGTATTGGTGATAGTTGAAAATTATCATAAATGCTAGAGAAAAAAAAGTGCATTATTTACAAATGTTTTTGTAGTTTGTCAAGTTTTGGAAAAACCTATATTCGTATTTATTTTGTACCATATAACAGTATTATTTACTTATACTTCAATACATAACTTATGTGTTTGAGGAAAATCGTTAGCTTCATTATACGAGATAATTTATTTTCCTTTTGTATCTTTCAGTTCTCTGTTTTAAACCTCGTGGCGTAATTTGTTAGGAGCACTTCTGAGGCCATATTTGCTCGCGTTTTGTTCTCTGAATCAGGCCAGCATTGTAGCCATAATTCCACGGCGTACGCCGACATTTCACTTTACTTGACCTGGTTCGAATATTATACGCTAACCATCAGAGAGGTACTGTATGTAAAGGAAAACTAAATTAACCTTGCTCCGATTTTTCCTGATATCGAGTGTTGTAAGTGGAAGGGATTATCAACGGACCATACCCATATGAGTACCTTTAGACTGCATGTTTTCAAATTACATTTGTCCAAAAACATTACAAAAACCACAAAAAACTACTAATGTCATTGAACACGGCCGGTAGTATTATGTTCTTCTTGCCTACCAATTTATAAATAATAAGCCATAGTTTTTTTGTTTGTTATATAAGCAGGATACGAATCAAACATTCATAAAGTATCTTATCATTTACAGGGATGATTTTTGAATCCGATATCTAAATTGCTGGATGGGCATTACGAAATACCTATTACCACCTGTCGGTTGCATTACACGTCTTGGTTCCATCAATTCGAAAATGTTCAGTCATGAGATTTTCAACTCTTCCGTAAACAACATGTTATCATTATTGTATGACTCCTTGTACTTACTGTAAATACTTCACAAGTCCGTCATATACATTGTATAAAATTCCCGTCCAGACATAAAGGTTTTCCATTGTTTCCCGAAATCACTCCAGACGATGGTGGAGAAAGTATCTTCAGAAGGCCATGGGGGAATTTCTTTACGTTTGTTGCCCCCAATTCTCTCCCTCCTTTAAAAGTTTCAACGTCGAATAAAAAGAAAGAAAAAGAAGAGAAACGAATTATTTTTTCACCTAACTACGAATTTGATGAACCAGATGGAAAAAAAACCATTTAGACTCATTTCCGTTTATCGTTAATTCATTATTTCAAATAAACATCTAACAAAACATATTTATAACCATGAAGCGTTGTGTTGATAGTATGTCAAAAAACAAATAATATACAAATTCTGTATGAATAATCTTTGACATAGTTATTCCAGAACAACAATTTGTTTGGATGATTGCGTAGGTGTCAGAGCGTAACTTTCCATTACTAATACCTTGAGAGTGACTGTGGATCTATGCTGGAATCAGGGTGAATGTTTTCTTTTGGGATGAATTTCACATGGCGAATTCGTGAACGTAACTGTATTAACTGTTGTGATCAACTTACTAATGTGGGGACTTTTTTTATACTAAAGTCATAAGACTTTTCTTGAATTGTTTCTTACAACTTATTACTTGCGGCGTATTCTGATGCTCCTGAATGGTCTCAAATGAATTTTTGTGGTCTGAGTAGTCGATCGGGATACGGTCACAAAAGAAATAGTTGGTTCACAAGAAATTCTCAGCTTGCAACAAAGTCAAATAGTCTGCAGATATAATTCCTTTCACAGCCGTAAACATGAAATGAGACACAAATGGTGTATGCAACATGGAAGTTTTACAGTAATGTTTAATTAGATTAATATAGCTATTGCCCGAAATTGGGTGAGGTGAAGCTTATTGAGGTAGCTACTTAACCAACATGCTTACTGAGCTGTCAGCTATATGAGTGACCAAAGGGCCGCGCGCAGCGCTGGTGAAGAACGCAGGCTCCGTACACTCATCACACATCACGCCTGCCACTTGTCTCTCACTCGTGAGAACGAGTGGAAGCCTAACTGTCCTCTTACGTGAATAGAATGGAAAATTTGTACCCTTACACTATTTTTTTTTTTACTTCGTCAACGTCGAGGTCATTAGACGCGGGATGGGATTGGGGACAAGGAACGGGAAGGAATTCGGCCATGGCCTTTGGAAGGAAGAATCCCGGCATTCGCTTGGAGTGATTTGGGGAAATCATGGAAAACCCAAATCTGGATGCCCGGACGGGATTTGAACCGGCGGTCTCCCAAACGCGAGGCCAGAACGTTAATACACCACGCTCAGTCCCTTACTCTATTACCTCAGAATACCACAACGTGATAACGTCAACTACCTGCAAGAAACAAATTTTATTACGCTGTTAAAGCAAGGGGAATTTGAAGCTTTGAAATAACTTTATACATAACCAACGAGAATTTAGTAACACGAAACGTTTATAGCTTTTGGTAGAAAGTATGGTTTTCCAGTGTATTAATGCTATAAAACATTCTTCGCCCTTCCACTTCATCTTCCGACGTTGTTCCCAAAGATAAAAATAGAGGGTTTCTTCGAAACGTCCTGCTCCTCTTGTCAGAATGTTTTTATGTAAGTTTTAAAATTGTTCTGTTGAATAGGATATGCTAATAAAAGCGATTGATTTCTTGTACTATCATTGGTTCGAGCACTGGTATTCCTTGTCAACAATTGAACATTATGCGAAGCATTTATATTTTTTTACTACCAGATTCCTACCAGTGTCTTGTTTTATTTCCTTTCTGTAGTGAGTTCTCCTATTTAAGCGATATTTTTTATCTTTTGTTCTTAAACTTTTTCCCATACACGTCAAACTTCAACAAATAAAATGCTTAGCTTAGAGATAATATTTGTGGAGCTGAATAATCTGAACTAAAAACAAATATCATGCGTAAGAAAAAAGAACCACAAAGAAAAACTGAACCCAGCCGCAACTACACTAGCGTCATGACATAGAAAGTAGATTGGCATACGCTATGTATGTTCAAAGATCTCATATAACGAAGCGTTTTGAAAATTTCGTAATTATGAATATTTTAACCCCATGTGCGTGCGCGAATAATCTTTTATGCAGTTAGAATAACGCTAATTTGTATATCTTTCTGCTCACTTCTAAAGTTTCAATATTACTATCATTTAATTTGAAAGCAATTTTAAGCAAGTAAGCGAGGAAGCTGGAAGTCACATATTGTCTTGAAACATTTTTATTCTAATATTTACGGAAATCAGAGTGGATCTTCGTGTCATTTTGCTGTCAGACTGTGAAGAGATTATCAGCGTATAAAACTGCACTTGGAAGTCCTCTCGATTATACAAATCGGGAAGACAAACCAGCAGAGCTCGGCCAAGTACACACGCATTACAAGTGAGCGTCCACAAGACGTTATTCTGCTTGCGGGGTATAATAATCATGCACTATCTTTTCCAGTGGCCTGTATTCTTCAGTGCTTCGTCCGGTAATGTGGTCTGTGTGCAACTGAATATGACTCGTTTATTGGGCTTTTATCTCTCTCTCCTTTGGTTTACATCGATCCTTTTTGGAATTTCAAAAACATAGTCCAACTTCTGTCTGCCAGTCAACTCCTGCTCTGTTGTTTCTTGATGGCCTCTTTACCTTCGATCCTATGGTTAGAGCCGCTCCTTCCATTAGAACCCAACCCTTGCTATCGATATCCGTTTCAAGTTCATTATGTGAATAAGGTGTAACCAGAATAAGACATATAATAAATATGTTTTATTATATTAAACCTAATTAAAATCAACTATATCAGCATAATGTTTTTGCTACGATTGCTTAACAGCACTTTTTTGTGTTGAAGTTATAGTTTCTTGGGTAAATGACAATTAGTGATCACTATTACTGAACACTTTTAAGAGGATTGACCGAGCGTGGTGGGTGAACGGTTCACATTCTGGCATCGCATTCGTGAGGACGCGGGTTCGAATCCCCTTCCGGGCATCCAGATTTGGGTTTTCCATGGTTTACCCAAATCACTTCAGGTGAATGCCGCGATGCTTCATCAAAAGGCCATGGCCGAATTCCTTCCGGTTCCTTGTCCTCAGTCCCGTTCCGCCTCTAATGACCTTAGCCATCGACGAGGCGTAAAGCAAATCAAAAAAATAAGAGGATTGAACAATTCGTTTTCTTGAAGATTCACCATCAACTGCTTCATGCTACTGTATATACACTTTGGGGGGTTATGACTCAGATAGGTTCAAGTTCATTGGCTTATCTAGTAAGTTGGTTAGGAATTTAACTTACTGTATATGAGAAATCTGGCTTTTCCGTATCTAATACAAGAGGGTTTATTTCTTGTTACGATGTAAATGAGAAAGTGGTGCAAATATGATTTAATTAATACGGCAACAAGCGTGTCTTCATTGGCCTAACCATGTTTTTTTAAAGTAGAAGAAAGATTGATTTATGCCAGAATATCGGTATTTTTGTGTTACCTGCATTATTCCTTTTCAGCAGATTGATTGGTTTCTAGCTTCATGTTCGTAATAATATTTGCTGACTGAGATGATCGTGACAAAGCAGTATCATGCGACGGTTTTCTGAGTGTTGCTTCTTGTGGAGGACGCTCGCTCGTTCACGGACAGTAGACGGTCGGCCGATTGTAGAGGCGAGACAGAGACGAAAGAACCGGTATGTGGTGGAAGCACAGCCAGTGGCGGCGTCTTGATCGATACGACGCCCGCCGCTCTGTATGCCAGCGCCGCTAAGCGCCGCGTCGAGCTCTATGCGACTTGCCATTCGCTGCCGTCTCCCCCTCCCCCACCCGCCCCTACAGCGACGCTACTTTGCGGTCCAGGTCAACGACCAGTCCAGCGTCTTGCTCGCTACCGCGGGTGCTGTATCGGGAACAATCTCCGAAATTTCCAACGACCAGTAATGACCATTCAGTTGATGTAACGAGACCTGCATTTATGGGCTCATTACCCGCTGGTACTGTCTGACAGCTCAGTGAGTGTGGGACTAGACTTAAAACTTCAGAGCCCTGTGTTTGTACACCAGTGTGGCCAGAAACGTTTATAGCCTAGCGTTATTCGTTCGTCATGGTGCACCTCAAGGTGAAGGTCCTGCCGCGACAGAGGTGGAATGCGTGGAAAATTGAAACTTTGTCACTTCCTCATACGTAAGCTCATTACTATTGTGTAGTTTCAAAAGAGCTGGCTTTTAAAGACAGTATCCTTTAAAATAATTATATGTTACTTTGGATCCAGCCAAAGAAAAGAAAAAGTCTTGTATTTGGGTAATCTGTAATCTGCTCGCAGCTGTAGAGATGCTGCAGGAACTTGAAAGTTTAGCAGTTGTAAAATGTAGTGGAGGTTCCATATAAAGCTGTAGTCCCTGTATGCCTGGAATATATGGGTCCTTATGTTTTACAGATTCTTGTTACGATTTATTAAGTCGATTTTGTATATTCTCACTTTTACACAGCTTCGAGAAAGATCTCAAAGGATTACATGAAGGAACTTGGCTAATGTTTCGTATACAAACAAAATCTGTGAATATCATTTCTCTGTTAGAGAAGGTTGTAACATTTTTTTTATTTTTTTTGTATCCGTATAGTAAAGACTATCCAGCTTTGGCTACCATGGAAACCTACTTTACGAGAAAACTTCTTTTCTGAACCTGAAAATTATACCTAAAGTTTCAGAGTAGCGTTATAAAACTTTTGTCTGTCTTTTTGTTTCTAATCTACAATTCGACAAGCTGTTTTACTTTTCTTTTTGGCACTCTTCGAAGCAATGTTGGTTTTGTGGCGTAATCTATACCGGTATCAGAAAATTAACTCCAAAACTTAGCTGAAACTACTTGTTTGACAGGTGATTTGCATCTATGATGCCATAATCGTTGTTTGTTATAGTGAATTTTCGTAAAGTATATCATTTGCGATTATTTTTCAGAGTGAAAATGAAACAAAAGATTAACTTTTACATTAACTGGTGGAACAAAACATTAATAATTAGTGCTAATCTTCGTTTTCAAACGGTAAATTTCACTATTTGTACAGAGTATTCTAGTTACAAATTACCGTAAATGGATGCCTTTTACATCATGCTGTTTGATATCTTTGTAAAGAGGTAAAAGAGAGGGTGGAGAAACTGAACTAACTGCAGGGCCAATAATGTCTTATGAAAAATATTTGATTCAGTTACAGAGAGTGATTAATGTTGATTACCTGGCACCAGATTCCAATATACAAGAGCTATTAACTAGGTACTCCATTTGTGCTCCACTAAACGTCTACCCAATTTTCATCTGCTGAGTATCACTGATCTTTTTAAAGAGACATTACATGTATCAGTTCCAGAGGTAAAAACAAGAAATTCACAGGTCATACAACGTCAAAAACACCTTTGCCTAAACCGAGCGTGGTGGGCGAGCGGTAACTCTTTGGCGTCGATTTCGGGAGGACGCGATTTCGAATAACCGTCCGGGCATTCCGATTTAGGTTTTCCATTGTTTCCCCAAATCGTTCAAGGCGAATGCCGGGATGCTTTCTTCAAAAGGCCATGGCAGAGTTTCTTCCCCTTCCTTGCCCTCCATCCTATCCCACCTCTAACGACGAGGCGTGAAACCAAAAAAGTAAAAAAATAAAAAAAGCAGTTATCTAAGCTTAAAATTCAGAACCTAAGAAAAATAGCTGTTTCTGTAGACTGTGCTACAAATTGTATACACTGTTCAAGTCTTTGAACATATAACGTGCTTGGTGTATCTCCTGGACGGTTAAAAATATAAAAACGACTTGGATCATTAATTGAAAGTAGCACCTACATCAACATAACATATTGTATGAGCTTTTCTTCACTTTACACATTTAGATCCAAGAGATACCTTGCATATTCTTATTTTTTTACCTCTCTTCCACTATTCCACGCGTTAACAAATTAACCAGTATCCTAACGCTCGAAATGTAACTCATCATATTAGTTTTACGATCCTTCCAGAAATATCAAGTTATTCATGACAATTTTCAGAATGTATTCATTTTGTTTGCTGTGGTAAATCCAACTTTTAACATGCTTCTATATTATACTTTTTTTTTGCTAGCACCAAAAAATTCAATATAGTGCCATGTTTGATAAATGCAATGTTAGTATTTTAGATTAGATGACCTTTATATGCTGGTCTTTTTATTTCATTTTTCCTTACTATGCCTAAATCTTGACTAAGTCAAATTTTATTACATAATCTTTACATCAATTATTCTTGCAGAATGTTCATTATGCTGTTAGTGGCTCATTCTTCTCAACCGAGAGGACTATATAATCATCAAGCTCTCGAAAACCGATTCTCTCTTTTTCAATCCTCATTCGATATTGAATTTTTTTCACTTTCTTAATTGCTACCGCTCAATAATCGTACATGACCAACAGTTTTGTTTCAGTCCTTCATCAGTTTATGCCTTTTTCCCAAGATTTTGTATTTTTATCACAAAGATCTGATTATTTCCTTTGTCTCAATATTTCGCCACACTTTAACACTTACATATTCTTCAAAATATTTTTAATTATTATTTTAGTACAGATAAACTCTACTTATTTAGGTCAAATCATTTGTGTAATTTTTCACTCAAAATGGTTTTTGGTTTTGCTGCAATTTTTAGTTATAACTTCCACGATATTTCTACTGCTGTATTACTTCTAGATTTATTGCGGCCCTCTGATTTTTTTCTTTTATCTATCAGAATAATATTTACGTAACGGTCCAAAGTTTTCCAAATGTCAGTTGTTGCTTTGAGTAAATTATTTCTTCTCCCTTCATTACCCATTAAAGATCAATTGGTTCATTAATTTATGGAAAATAGAAGGAGGATATAATAGCTCCTTATTTTATTCATAGAATTTATTCATAGTTGTTAATTACAAATTAATGGAAGGTTCTGGCGTTATTGTTTTATTCCTTGCAAGACAGTTAACATTTTTTTTGTTGAAAAAGAGTTTTTTGAGAATGTAGAAATGAGCCTAAAGAAGAACAATTAGATCTAATTGAGGCAGTAGAGAAAATGTTTAAAACATGATCTCTTCATTTGACGCCGGCCTTCCATTAACTTATTCATAAACAATTTGTTTGGAAAAGTTTTTATACATAAAGACTAAATACACTAAACACCAGTGATGCTAACAATTTACTTCGTTTAAACTCTGACGTCACTGAATACTCTGACACAGGGAGGACGGCTGGTTCATTGAAGGTGCGAGGCCTCTTGAGCAGGACAAGTGGAGTTAAACTTTGAAGGTCACAGTTCGGAGCTCCAGAGTGTCTGCACTCAAACTTGTTATATCAACAACTTGTACTCGCACTGCCTAACTTCTCTGAGAGGTGCACAAATCGATTAACTACTTGCCTCCTAATTACACTTGTCGAGCTTGTAACTATGACAAGTAAAAATTTCGATTACGAAATTAGTAATTTATGAAAGGGCGCTTTGTTAAGAAGAAAGATGATAACGTTTCTTTTATACAATCTTTTGAGTGTTATTAACTAATAATTAATTTGAGCTGCGAAGTTATTTGGCTGTTACCAACGACCATAAGTGTCATTCATCAAAAACCACATATCACCACTAGTAATTGTTTGTATGCCCACATATTATATACGTTGTCCATGGAAGACTACAAAATTACAAGCAAACAGAAAAAATGTTTCTTATTGTACTAACTAATTTGATTAATTATTAGTCTATTGATGACATGGATACGTACAACTCAAATGTCTTGATGATAGCATAAACCAGTATTACCAATACGAAAAATGGCGTAACGCGTGTAAAAATTGTAACTACCATTTCATACAGCATTAGTTCTTTGAAGCACAATAGTGTTTGCCATATAAATAAATTGAATCAAATTTAACTAAGCAGCTGAGATTCAGCAAGGTCTAATGAGATGTATTGCAGGTATGCAATACGTTTCATGAATATTGCATATAAAGATATGTGAAGGGGGTTTGTTTTTCATCCTCCCGTATGTTTATTTCGAAGTTTCCGACTAGAAGCCATAGGAAGATCCGAGCAGAGGAATTCTATAATCTGCCTTATTTCAAAATAAATAAGGAATTAATAAATTTACTTAAAAGTATGAAAAATATTAGAAAAAATATTTCATCTAAAAATAAACTAATGAAAATGAAGGGTTAAGAAGAATCTAGTTTGTAATGAATATAGCAAAACACGTAAAATTCAAGGAGGTCCACAAAATGGTCCACTAGTTTTTTTAATTTTAAATTTTAATTACAATCACACTATAAAAAAGTAACTTATTAACAAAGCAATTGTTAGGACTATTATCAGAAAATTTATTATCAGTGAATCAGATATTCCATACAATCACCACTAAGTGTGTTAACACCTTCTACACGAACTGTAAACTTGTCGCATAACCCAACGTCACTATCCTCCGCTGTTTCGTTACAAGTCGCAACATTTAGTATTCTCAAACCCATTTTTTAAATTTTTTTCGGGAAAATATTTCCGTTTCAGTGCTCATCTTAGATATCGGAAGTCCATCCAGATGCTGCAGATTCACCTTTTTCTCCACAACATTGATTCTTCGGTGCTGAAATGTTCATAATATTTATTTATCTTTTTGTCAGAGGGATACTAGTCATTTTTAACTGCGTGTGAAATCACATTTGGATGGTCATAAAATTAAAAAAAAGTTTCTAACTCTGTTCCGCTAATGTTCTTGTTTAGTCAGCCATCAGGTGCGCTCGCCTTCACATTTCTACGGTTTACTAGGTCTTGTATTTTATTCCAAATATTTTTTCCTCGTATGGTTTAATTTTGTAAAAAAAAACCTTGTGTGATTTCGTGGGGGACTTTATAATTATGTTAATTGGAAGCCCCCTATACTAAGCACAACTTGTACGTTTTTGAACATAATAAAAAACTATTGGTTTCGTTTTTAATGTTAATTACAATAATGAAGTACGAAAAAATACAGCTTAACATTTTCAGGCGAGGAAAGAAGACTTTAGCAAAAGACATTAGGGGTTTTGCATATAGACAGGTGCAAATGGAAAACGATTTAAAATTGTAATTGAGATAAGGACTTTCTTTTAACTGTGGTATTAACCACAGTCACAACAATCTATGTGTTGTAGCATCGACTTACAAATCCTGTTATTCTTCAGTTTCGTTTCTTTGATAGTCGTACCATACACCATAAAATCATAAACTTGAAAGATGGTTTTAGTCTTCACGATTATTTTAAATTTCATCTGGCAATCGGTTTTTTATATTCCTGGTTTTTTTCCTTTCTAGTTCTAAACCTCATGTCACATTATGTTAGAAATTTGTAGCTTTTCATGATTATTCCTTGGTAATCATCTTAGAACACAGTATAATATTTCCAGTTTTTCTCCTCCACTAAACAAATATCACTCACTGTAATTGAAAAACTGGAAATATTATACTATGTTCTAAGATGATTGTTAAGGAATAATCATGAAAAGCTACAAATTTCTAGCTTAATGTGACATGAGGTTTAGAACTAGAAAAAAAAAACATAATTTGCAATTAATCTAATTTCCGTGTCAGTTCGTTCTGTCACGAAATTTAGTCTAATTTTCTACAATACAGTAGTAACTTCGGTTTCTATTTGTATGTGCACATTACAAATTTTCGAACTTCATTCGTTTCTTTAATTACCACTTCTTTCTATTGTATTTTCGTTCTTCTTATCATGTATAAAGACTGGTCTTCACATTATTCTCAGTTCAGTGCTCCACGTATAGCTACTTGACTTTTCAAATGCGGTCTATGAAAGAGGTTAGAGGTCAATTACTCTCGCTGCTTACAAATTCGGAACGCACCAGTTTATATACCCATCTACAGTCTGAAAGGGACCCTGGCCTCAGCGTTTTTATAGAAAGGCGAAGAAAAAGAAGCGTTCAGGACAGATCTGAGGTCTCCTAGCGGAGAAAGCACTCTTTCAGCAAAAACTCTCTTCGCATTTACAAATGGATGAAAATGCATTTCATATAAAACAACATTACATAAAGAAACAAAGAGGAGTGCGTTTGTTTAGTATCGCTATTCCTCTCTTTTCAGTGGCGTAATGTCTCAAGATGTCGGTAACGTTTTGTGGTCGAGGCAAATGTCTGTCATTAGTACCAGAGTTGAAACATACGTCTTAAATGTATATTATGTTATCAGAAAAACGATTTAATGGGCAAGTCATTATACTCAGTGATGGATTTCCCATTAGGATGTAC
The DNA here is from genome assembly GCA_031002005.1 of Vandiemenella viatica. Classification (NCBI taxonomy): domain Eukaryota; kingdom Metazoa; phylum Arthropoda; class Insecta; order Orthoptera; family Morabidae; genus Vandiemenella; species Vandiemenella viatica. The sequence continues at coordinate 28,916,007 of JARYHS010013631.1, forward strand.
AGGCTCCAGCCTTGGAGCGGCAGCGTTTTGGGGGCGGCAAATTTCCTAGGGTGCCCGTTTTAGTAAGCCGTCAAATTTGTGTGTGATTATAAACATAATAGAAAAACGTCTGCTATAAATTTTCATTTAAGTGGTGACATCTAGTAGTGAAGTGACAAACTCGGAACAATTAATAGAAAAGAAAAATACGTTTACTATCAATTTTCATTTAGGTAAGTGGTGACAGCGAACAATTAGCTAAATTATTAATTTAATTCTTCACTAGTTTCCTGACTTTCTATCTTGTTCAACGCAGTCTGTAGACCGTCGTACATTTCAGAAGGAAGACTATATAGACAGAGGTAAGTTTCTGCTGACAGACTTACATTTCATTATTTCTATAATAAAAATATTGAAGTATGATCTAAGATTTCATTAATCGAGTATCTGGATTGAAAAGTCAATGATTTTTTAAACTTAACTCGTCATTTCTTAGCTAGTAATGAATTAAATTATTTTAAATTTTTAAGGAACATGCATTGAACTATGCCGAAACCGGTATTCTGATAGAAATTAGTATAAATTATAATTGTTTAATAATAATTGACTACAAATCAGAGCGTACGTCTTAACGTGTTTTCTGTTCTTTGCCGATAAAAAGTGTGTTGTGAAGTTTGTAGTATGGAAAACTGTCAGTGAGAAAGTTGTTCCTCTATGTTCGCCCATCATAAATCCCATAGAAAACTATAATTATGTATTACATTTTTATTTTATTGTTTGTATTCTTGTTTCATAATAAACATTCATTTTTCTTGTTTCTATTTTATGACTAAATCTGAATACTTTCAAGTAATGAAGTCACTCTTAATCTATATCCATTCACATATACATATAATCGTTTGCTACCTGATAAAGGTAATACAAATTAGTGATTATATAAGTAAGAAGGAGAAAAGGGCAGCACAAAGTGAAAAGCCTACACTAAAAAAAGTTTAAATCCGGCCCTGATTATACTGTAAATCACTTGATAAATCATTAGAAATCTTTTTATTATTAATATGGACGAAGAATGTGTTTTACGTGTATTGGTAATATCAGAAAATTTAAATATTTGAAATATTTTAACAGAAATGATTCTGGACTGTTTTAAGAACTAATAACAATTTTCAGCAAGTACTGTTAACCTTGAATTCTTCGCCAGCCATTCATTTGGCCTACTCAGCTGAATACCCTTGGCAACAGTATAATCGCGTTGCTAGCCTCCTGGCGTGTTGCCAGAGTGTGAGGTCTCCTGCGCTGATGAATACTTGATCTGTCGCCGGTTGGCCTGCAGGCACGTGTCAGCAAGTGGCGCGTGACCGACTGACCACAGACGGCCGTCCCTGTTGGACACTTCCGGACACTCGTCATCCCCAACACCACAGAACATGTCACTCTGTATCGGGTCACCTCTCCTTGCCACAGCATGACTAGTTGCTAAGCATGGTTTTTCCATTTTATTGTGGGATAACAGAAGAAGAAGTCCTAAATAAAATGCGTCAATACGTGATTTAACGAAGGAGAATATCTAATTTTGGAAAATCAAGTAAACCTAACTACATTTACAAAAGTTAATGGGAACGATTTACAATATTACGCAATGTTTATAACAAGTTACGACAGCTTCTGAATTATTGTCAGATAGACGTCGGTTTTAAGTATTTCTGCATCCCTAATTGTTACCAGTTCACACAAACATCTTTAAGCTAAAAAGCGTCTTCCCATTGGGCATCTCACGTGTTAACATGTTACGTGCATCGTGGTTGCATGAGATGCAGGGAGTGGTTTTAAAATCTATTTTTTTTTTTAATGGAATGAATCAAGAGGGAATAGGGTTAAAAACCAGAAGGTATGTACCAGGGAAGCGAGAGAGTTGATTTACAAAAGATGATTAGACCGTTGAATGAATATGATGGTGCACTACGAAATACTCCTTCTGGATTTCAAATTCAGGAATTTTAGGGGGTGCAAAGAAGGGGATCCAGATTTTTGTGTGAAAATTACCGCAGAACGAAATCAGTAATTGATGTGATGAAGAAGCTGAGTTGGAACTAAATGAAAGACAGGAGATGAGTGTCTTTGGAGTGTGGAAGTCTTTTATTGGTGGTAATAATTGGATAGACATTGGTTTAGAAGTAGTACATGGAAGGGAAGAAGTGACCATAATCACTAGATAGCACTTGATTTCAGACGTAAAGGTGTGGAAAAATTTCTTTTTTAGGGATTGAAATAAATTCCAAAGGAAGTGTTAAGCAATTTACCATAATCTCCTAGAGGTATCAGAGTTAAAATTCGCAAAGCACAAAAAAATATAGTGGGTGGTGAAATGTAGTGGGTTTTTTTTTTAAATATGGTAACGTAGCTTATCATACTATTCGTCTTATACATGGTCCTAAATTTGAGATTTAAGTTTTTGAAGCACAAACGTGATCTGAACGGTTACTTCGTTACTGAGTCAGATAGATGAAACTTGTGACAGTAGCCTTGAAGGAATAAAGTATCAGCAGAAATTATAAGGGGAATCTGCTGACTGCTTTTTTTTTTAAATGCTATAGCTGCCTTGATAATTCCTAGTAAATCAAATTTTATTTCCATATTGCAAGCAAAACCCTACACTCAAATGATATTCCAACACCATTCTCAGCTTTCTGCATAAGATACAAATAATTTCGCTCATAAAATAAAATGATTTGTAAGTTAATTTACTTAAAAGTTGTAACTGATGGTAATTCATGACTAGTAATAAATAATTCTGTTTCTGCCACTTATCTCTGCAAAGAATTTAGAAATGTGAAGATTAATTTCTATGCAAATAGATTTTAATAGGCACATACAATCACATTCCTATGGTACAAGGGCTAGTTAATCTGAAAAAAAAGTCATTAGGTAAAGTAACAAACCAAACAAAAGACATCATACCATTAATTAAATACAACAGGTTTTTGAAATGTTGACAGTTAGTGCTATAGTTAAATGAAAGTAGTGTTCTAAGGGCCGTCTGAAACAAATTACATGCTTTAAACGAAAAGTTGAAACGTAATAAGAACGAAACTTTATAAACAATTGGTTTTTTTTTATTCGAATAGCTTTTAAATATTTCAATTATCTTGTTTAACTCCTCAGTTAAAATAATTCTTTTTAAGAAAAAAATTAATTTAATTAAATTGTTCTTCACATCACATTTATCATTTAGCTGATTCTCATTGATTTTAAATTTTTTAACTAAATTTTAATTCTAGTTGCGAAGTGGAGAAATTTAGACAAAAGTTCTTAATGACTGACTTCATTAGTATGTTATGAGAATTAACCGGCGTTTAATAACAAGTTTAATTCCATGACACTTTGAAAATACTGTCTTCTATGCGGGTTCGAAAGAAGTGAACTGAGGAAATAAATAAAACCATGACAATCGAATCTAAACAGACGAAGTGATTAAATGGTTTCTTTTTAACCATATGGTTTTATCTCCTTTATTTTCTTAGTTTTTACTCTAAGAATAGCACATAAAATTATTATATCCCGCTCCTATGTAGCATAATCACAAACGCCCTATTACCGTGTGACACGTATAGAAATCTTATGATTAAAGAATGATTTCTTCCATGAATAAACTCGATAATTTTGAGCGTTATCTACTTTTCTAGAATTCACATAAGCTAAACAAGTTATGCCACAGGTAAAATTTAAAGAACTATGAATATAGCGGAAGCATTAGGATTTGAACAGGGGATCTCCTGATTCAACTGATTTGAGCTCAAATTAATCATACTGATATGATTTTCTTGTCCATTGAAGTTTGTCGGCACAATTACTGTAGGTTTCATAATAAACCTGGTCAGTCTTCCTCTGGATACATCTTGAGTCTTATAACGTAATGGTTATTGCAAAAATAAATACTGTTTGGTTGAAAACGAAAGAGGAAAGCATGCCGTCTACAGTAGGGTATGCACCGCGGGATGCCACCTGTCAGGGGCGCCTCAGCGGGTGAGCGGCTATCGACGGCGTCGTTACGTCACGGCGCGCGCGTGCGCGGTGGTTGCCAGGGCGACGCCGGCGGCCGACTGGGTGGAGGCGGCAGTGCGACCGCGGACGCCGACGCGACCCCCCGACCCGCCGCGACGCCACGCAGCGGCACGCATGTGACGAGCAGCGGCAGCGCCGGCTGCGGCCCGCAACACGTCAACACCCTGCCACAGGCAAGTCGTCTCAACTTACAAGCTACTCTGTACGATACGACACTGTTATCAAAGACGTCACTCACAAAGGCAAGGGAGAATGGTTAATGCGATTTTCTATTCAAGCCTCTTTGCATCTGTATCTGCTCTCAGTCCCTTGGATTAATTAGAATGTTCACGCCTACGCTGAGTAATACATTTCTCTTCATCAAAAAAAAAAAAAAAAAAAAAAAAGAAAAAAAAAAAAACATTTAACAAATGGGGAATGTACAAGGAGAACATGGCCTGATTACCATCTGAAATAAATTTTGAGAAAAGTTATATGAATGTGTTAAGATTATTTGTTTATTTATTTTGGTTATGGCTTTACGCCTCGTCGAGTTTATTAGAGGCGGGAAAGGACTGGAGCAAGGAACGGGAAGGAATTCGCCCATGGCCTTTAGAAGGAAGCATCCCAGCCTTAGCCAGAAGTGATGTGGGGAAACCAAAATGTGGATGCCTGGTCGAGGATTCGAACCTGCATCCTCCCGAAAGCAAGGCCGGAGCGTTGCCGCTCAACCACCACACTTGATCTCTTAAGATTATTATTTTTTATTATTATTTTTAAATTAGCTGCGAAATGGATAGAAAGTCTGCTAAATAAGTACGATATTACTGCGTACGTAAAACCCAATGGTAACTCTTTTCAAAATTTTGCTTCAAAGAGCTCTTTTCATTATCATATAATGAAACTAATCACATGTTGCATTTTTATAACTTTGAGATGAGATTTTTCCAAATAATGGTCAAATAAAATTTTTGGGCCCGTTGCAGAAGTAAATGCTTCATTTAATTTTTTAATTTACAAGCTCGTCACTATCTCATTAAAAACGGAAGCAAATGAAATTTCTTTTTGCTCTAGAAATACAATTAAAATCAACTGTAATGAACTAGCTCCGGACATCCGTTTTATTGCTGTTAACAACTCACTTGGTGGATTTTTAAAATTATTAAGATTAAAAAAAAATGTTTGCTCCTTGGAGAGAAGACCTCAATGTAATTTTTGATTAACTATTGTCAGATCTGTTGATGCAAGAAAAGAGTCGATATATTACAATACTAATTTGTCCTGTACATATAAGATGAAATAACCCAGAACTTAACCATCTATTTAACATGAGATTTTGTGGGTTATAAATTTGAACCACGCTTTGAAATGAAATTTTCAAGTGGCCCAACAATCTTTCGTACGCTGACACGTAACCGAAAAATAAATGATGTTTCCTTTTCGATATATGAACAAATCAGAACTGTTTATAATCATAGATGTATCATCTGATAGTAAACTTGTTAGCTTCTGGGTATCTCAATAAGAAAATTTTGTCACATATATTATTAGCGTTTGGAAATGTGCACTGATGTTCCATAATATTTGAATATATTTAGTTAAATTATCTGACATGCTAAAAAAATAGTTTGATTAATTAATATAGCTCATCGAACAATCTAATAAAAATGTGAGACCACTTCTAGCTTTATTCGTTAAATTCATTAAAACATAAAACACAGAAAGAATTAAGTACAACTTACATAATTTAAAATAACATGTTTTTAATTATTTCTGCTACAAAAACTTTTTTTCGGTGAAGTACAAGTTACTTCACTATCAGTTCATTCATTTATTTTCTACTTATCTTTAACTTATGTTTTACTGGCTCCGGAAGGTATTGTATATAGATATAAATGAAGAATTTCCTCCCCTACCGTATAATCAAGTGAAATCAAGGTAGATACAGGTTAACACTTCATCAGTAAAACATTTAAGTCTAAAATTTGCAAACAGTGAAAAACTAGTTGCATGAGCTTATTTAATGGGTTAATGTTAGTAAAATATAAGACATCCAGATATGCGAAGTTAGTTGGTGCGCATAACAGATTATATTAGGTAATTAAGTATAAGAATTATGTAATATAATTTGGAACACAGGGAGCCATTCGTTCTTTGTCAAAGAGCTTGGTCATAATAAAGTATGACAAAAGAAACGTATCATAGTATACAAAGAAACGTCTTCTGAAGCATACATTTGGTGACTATAAAAGAAACTCTAAACTTCAGGATAACGATCCTTCGTGTATCGACCTCTCGTTCCCCGACTGTTGCTAAACATTTGCGTAACCATGGGATACACTACTCACCTTTCTCCAGCTTGAGCGCTTTATAAATCGCATAGAATTAAATTCGAGCCACCCTTGTAAGCACTGGCTATACTTGTGGTAGTTGTGCAAACAGCGAACTACTATAACATCAAGGCTAATACTGCGTTTAAGTAGAAGAAAAACTTATTTCGTGACATTGACAGTTCAACTAATACAATTACTTTTCTAAAATTTATGTTTGTTTATTTTTGCTACATGAATATAAAGCAATAAGTTTTGGTTGTTTGTTTGAAGAGATTGAAGAATTCTTTGAGTTGTCTTCTCACTATAATTTCCGCTTCTGCAGTCTTCATGATAAGGTATATTTTAAAACAATTCTTTTACTTATTGCAAAATTCTCGCTTTATGCCATAGTTTTTAGTATTTGTTTATTCGGTTTCATAAACTATCATTGCAGGAGATGGAACTTCATACTTATCATCTTAATTCTTGAACGATTACGAGGGAACTGATTATTGGTATTACCGATAATTGTAAGTTTGATAGTAGAAACTAATCTGCGAGCCAGAATGGACACAGACCATTACATATTATTACAAAACGACCCAGCGTTCGACTGAAGTAGTTCGTAGAAACAAAGATACTAAAAAACCAAAATTCCATGGAACTAGGCCGTTCTGGGAAAACATTGAACGTGATGGATGAGTGTCTTAACGATCAAACCTGTTACGGTTTCGATTTCAATGTCAGTTTTTCCGTAGTTTCTTGTAATCACTCCACGTGAAACTAAGGATGTTCCTTCATACATGCCGTTACACATTTCCTTTCCGTTCCTTGTCTACAATCCTCTACTGCCTCTAATGACCTCGTAAACAATGGGCTGTTAAAAAGACCTCTTCGAAATAATTGACTGGGAATCACTGCTCTGCTATGAATCGCCTATGGTTAAATAAAACAGATTAATTATAAATATATGATTTCTGTCGCTACAATTTTTGAGATTAAAACTTTGAACTTGGACGATAGTAACGAGTTCTGTGCTCAAGATATACAGGCATCACGTACGCTTAAGTAAAGCTTTTAGGAACCTAAACGTTTCTACTCGTATTTTTATATTATTATTTTGAAAAGAAACAGATTCAGCCGATCAAATTCGAAGAGCAATAAATGGAATTTAATCCGTTCAAATTTATTTAACTTAACAGTTACACTGCTGAGTGTGCTAAGAAGCCCCACGACGCTGCCTGCACTCAGAATTGTATTTTGCGTTTCATATGAGGGCAGTGACACCTTCGTTCCAGTTGAAACCGGTTCAGTCATGGAGATTCCAAATCGTCATCCAGAATTCCTGCATCTCCTCCATCTCAACAAAGCAGTGCTTTATCTAGCACAGCTTTTACAAACTTTTTTTATCGGTGGACTCCATAGAGACTAGCAACGGACCTCTTAATAATAGTAAGAATTATAATAATTGGAAATTGGCTATTCTAGAATTGTCATTTTGTAGCTCGACCTGTATCGCACACATTGTCGCCAGAGATCGCATGTTCTCACGCCTCCATTTATGTCCGCGGTACACGGGTCGAGGAACGCCTATCTCGCAGTATCGTCAGTTGTCACATATGACTACCGAGCGGTCTGGTAGCTCAGTGGTTAAGGCGTCTGACTGGAGATCGAAAGATCTCCGGTTCGAATCCCTGTGTCGGCGGGATTTTTCATAGGCACTTAACCCAACCTTCACCTTTGGTACAGCTTGCAATGTAATGTGAAGTTTCACCACGTTAAACTGTAGGTCCCCTGTACCCGGCTAAGGCGGCTACGACAGGGACGGAATGCGCAGCCAGTAGAAACCCTGTCATCAGGTCATTCCGACCACACGGAATTATTATTATACATATGACTACGCAGTGACCGAGCATGGTGGGTGAGTGTTGATCACAGTGGCCTCACATTCGTGAGAACGCCTGTTCGATTCCCCGCCCGGGTATCCAGATTGGAGTTTTCCATGGTTTCCCCAAATCACTCCAGGCGAATGCCGGGATGCTGTCTTCAAAATGGCCATGGCGGAATTCCTTTCAGTTCCTTCTACTTAGTCCCATTCCATCTCTAATGACCTCAATGTCGAGGAGGCGTAAAGCCATAAGAAAAAAAAAAAAACTAAGACTACGCAGTGCACAGGTAGGTTTTGGTCGATTCTCACTATTATCTATTGGTTGTGCGAATCTGATACCAATCAAGTTTTGCTGATTTGCTTAGATCCCGATACCACGATTGCAAGCTGTATTTTTGTCATCCGTAACACATGAACAACCGAACATGGTGGGTGAATGGTTAACGCTTTAGCCTCACATTCGGGAGGGCGCTGGTTTGAATCGCTGTTCGGGTATCCATATTTGGGTTTTCCGTGGTTTCCGCAGATCACTCCTAGTGAAAGCCGGGATACTTCCTTCAAAAGGTTATTGCCGAAATCCCCCCCGTTCCTTTTCACCAGTCCCATTCCGCCTCTAACGACCTCGACGACGACGGGGCGTAAAAAATTAACACTTTAGACGAAAGGGTGCTTTTTTTACGGGCATTCTTAAATATGAAACGATTATTTATGGCATCGTACGCAAACAAACTCATTGAATATTGAGTTAGAATGTGTATCACAAGAAATCAAAGTGCTTATATTGGGGATTAATACACAACCACACACACAAAAGCTGAAACTTGGTATCCAGATGCATTTGAGTTTCACTAAAGTGCGTCAGTTAATGAGGTGCTTATATAAAAAGATTGTTCATGAACTATAACGCGATGGTTAACATCATTCCATTTTATTAAATACGACGATAACGACTAAACATCACTTCTTCAGCAAAGATTTGTCAAAATGCAAGAAACAACAAATAGTATTAGGTTTTTCTCCCCTACATAGTAGCTTTACGAGGCGAGAATTTCAGCTCGGCAATACAGTTCATTGATATCGTTCGGAGCGAATTATAATGGGGAGGCTAGCCAATAAGACTGTAGAGATGTTCACAGTGTTCTAGAACTCTGCCGGTGACTGAAAGTCAAAACTAACAAGTCTTTTTAGTTAATTTGCTTTTAAACAATTCAGATATTATTATTTTATCAATGAAAATAGTAGAACAGTGACAAAAACATTAATCAAAACTTAAAATCTTGTAATATTGCTTTTAATTTAATGAAATGCCTATCACGGTTGAAAATACACTGAACTATGATAGCTGCTGTTGGTTTTCCCTTGCTTTAAATAAATATTCATAATCACAATCAATTAATACTCATTATAAGCATCCATACACACGATAATAATTTTACATTATCACAAAAAATATCTCTTATACTTTAAGTGAAATAAGCGCGCGTAGAACACATCATTTAACATTATATAGTTTATATAGATGAAAGCGCTCAGTTAACAGTGTACTTAATGAGTGTGAAAGACGATTATTATGTTACAACCGCTCTACAGCAGTCTGCACGCTGCCAGTAGATTTTCACCCCCTCCGATCGTGCCTCTGCAACATACAGGCGGCGCTTTTAACGTATTCGCGGCACGAACTGCTTCGTCGATATTCTGTGTAACTCGGATCTATTAAGCCTCGTTCCGTATATTTCGGTCGCATCACTCATGTTCTTTTGTATCTGAATGGATTGAAATGGCGGTAGGAAGTTCGTGGCTGAGTGCTACGATTCCGGAACGCAGAATAGTTTCAACTGATCTTGGTCCTTGATATATGCGCAATGACTATAGGACACGGCTGATATGGATGGAAATCTATTATATAATTTCCTAAGCTCGCTCGCACATTCACTCACCTCGATAGCTATTGGCTGGAAAACGATGTCACGTGTCAGCCTTCGCTCGCTGAATAACAGCCACCAGAGATATCATTAGAAGAAATGCGAGGTTACCAAATTAATTGCCATAATACATTCATTAAGTTTGCTTTTCTTAGCATTTCATAGTTTAAAAAATATCAATAAACTTTACAGCTTAAAAAACTGTGGGACTGCTTTTCAGCAACATATTGCTGATAAAAGCAACATAAAAAACTTAAACTACTCATGGTCTCTGCTGTAACCACAAATGCCAATTATCGTTCCGGCCTGCTTGACCAATGTTTATTTACTTTTTACGTATTTTATTGACTACTTTCCTTAATGGTCTTTGTTCAAGTTCACTGTACGTTACATATTACATTGTTTAATGAGGTCATCAGATCAAATATGTTACTGAATCAAGTATGCTGGCAATTCATTTCTTTGGATTTACTCAACTGTTTAAGAATCTGGAATCTGTATTAAGTTCTCTGGCCGTTACAGATACTATGACAAAACATTAAATTAAGAATGTCCATCCTCAAACAAAAAAAAAACAAAAAACAAAAAAAAAAAAAAAAAAAAAACTTTAAGCTTTCGAAGTAAAAAGGAATTATTAAAATTTTGCGGTGTGAACTTCACGTTGCAGTTTACGACGTTTGAAACAATTATACGATAACGCGATCGTCCCTGTCTGTGTTTAATACCTACGTCTATTAATACTTCTGAGTCCTTCAAGCTCAAAAGATTTTATTCATCCAAAGGGTGAAAAACAAGACAATTTCGTATGAAAGATTAGTCTTTCCCGGCGTATTATTGATACATATTCTTCGCGGGTTTGCCGCCGGATCACATTTTCTAACCACAAGCTTTCGGCGACTTGCACCGCCGCCATCATCAGGTCTGTTGTAACTGAAGAAACAACGATAAGTGGACTGAATAGCGGAACAAGACGAGCCAGGAACGTTGTCGACTTCAAATTGGCTGACTCCAATGACGTAACCATTCCGTTGCTGTGAACCTGGGCTTTGGTTTCGCTGTGGTCAGTATAACGCTGGTGTATATCTACGCCTGGTCCCACAACCGACCAATCACAGCAACGGAATGGTTACGTCATTGGAGTCAGCCAATCGGAAGGCGACAACGTTCCTGGCTTGTCTTGTTCCGCTATTCAGTCCAGTTATCGTTGTTTCTTCAGTTACAACAGACCTGATGATGGCGGCGGTGCAAGTCGCCGAAAGCTTGTGGTTAGAAAATGTGATCCGGCGGCAAACCCGCGAAGAATATGTATCAAGACAATTTCGTATTTACTCAGATTGGGTCAACCTGTCATAATGTTTAACCCCAAAAACTGAAACTATTCTAGATTCGTAACGATACTCAAAAAACTGTCACGGGCTTACATTAGTAATTAATAATTGTATTAGTTTATAAGAACAAAATGATAGCTAATGGAGCATGACAGCTGTTCGGATAAAATATTGCTCCTGTTCAACCAGAATTGTTTCACTGAAGAAAACGGAAAGTTTCATTTATGTTTGGGATCAATAAATTCTTTGATCTGAATCAGTACTTCGATACAGCACGCAATTATCAACGCACTTGTTCCCCATGGCTTTCTGGGATGCATTTTAAGTTAAATGTGTCAGCTCATCATACAAAAGTCTTTAGTGTTCTAATTCATGTTCATTTTTAATAAACTATTTTGCCGCCTTCTGTTGGCTACCCGCATGTATTCAGTCATTACGTATCTCAAAGAACCTAGTTAAGGTTACTAGCAATTTATATTTGACTAGTTGTAGAATACAATTATAGTATCATACTGAAGACGATGCGATCAGTAATGGAACACCGTAATTACAAACACCATTTAAAATATTCGAATGGATGAAAAATTTACTATCTAGCAGGTTACAACACAAGTTCCTGAATATATTATATGTCATTTAGCACTGTACTTGCAGGAATTTAGATGAGTTTGTCTTGTAAGAGTGATTAAGTAACTGAGACATGTATCCAGTTGTATAGGGACAACTATGATACCAATATACAATAGAATAGATGTTCTGTAGCAGCTATCAACATCCATCCATAATATAACGCATTGCCTTCATACTGCACGGATAGAATTGATTAAAACCTCATTAGGATTGTCACCAGACTTTATGTCTGAACAAACCAGTTTCCAACAAATATAAATTTTTACCTTCTTTCCTCCAATATATCAATACAACTGTAGAGCTGTGAAATGGCTGAATGAGAGGGAAAATAAGAGTGTATACAAAAGGTATACTATGTGAAAGAAAATTTCCAGAACATTCCAACAAGACCCACCGTTTCCTTGTTCAGTACTATCGCTATTAATAAAGCAAAAATTATCCCCAATTCATTCATAAAAAGTAATTAATCTATCCACAAATTATTCATTTTAGTACTTCTCTTAAGTTTCCCTCAGCTCTAATTAAATTTTTCATTCTAGCTAAAATACTGCTGTTCAGAGAAAATATTTTTATACTCTCTATTATTTAAAACTCACCTAATGGCTTTCACTGGTTTCTAATATGCTGATATTCAGCACTATTGAAGTCAGTAGATCCCTATTTTGAATCAATTAATGGTAAACAAAATTCGATAAACAAAGTCTCTACAATTTATTTCATTTTTACTACGAACGTATGCCGTGAAAATCATAAACCTGTTCAACAAAAGTTTAAGCGGGAGTAGCTTCCTTTTTGTCAAGTCATATGTATTTAGTTTCCCGTTATTAGTGTTGTGTGGTTTTATAGTAGTGATTTGTTGTTCTTCATTTTACGTATAAATCCTGAAAATCGCTACAAATAAAAATTATACTCCAAAACTTTTTAAGCTAATTTCAAAACAAATTCATTCATTCATTTATAAAATGTATTTAACATGACAAAAAGTTTAATCTTTATGTATACAGTGTACACTTTGGTGATTAATGGAAAATTTCAGAAATGATCTGCTGCAAAGTATGTTTTATTTCTTTCGTCTTCTGCGAGATGTCTCAAGTTTGCGGTGGCCGTCGCAGGGTTGGACAGGTGTCCGTAGCCTGCAGTGCTGTGGCCGTCCGCTCCTAACTTGCCCTCTCTTCCTCGCCCCTCGTTAAATTTGCACAGGCGCTCCCTTGCGCACTGTTCCCGAGCTGCACTGCGGCCTACCCCGGCCTACCTGCGGCGCACAAGGAGAAGATCACCCGAGTCTCTGATAAGCTCAATGCAAGAGGTTACTAGCTTCAGCCAAATTCCTTACGGATTCTCCATTACATACCCAGGAGAGGAAATTTGCTGATACCATTACGCTAAGCGTGTAGAAAGAAGACGTCACTCACTACAGCATGAAGGTGTGACGGCGTGTAAACACATAATACAACACAAAAAGTAAAATTTACCCTTTATGGTCAAGTTAGTAATGTGGTGATCCAAGGTTATTTCACCAGTAAATAATAATTTCAAAGGTATCAAACGAGAACGGCGAGATTGTGTTTTTAGGAAACTCCGGGAGGTCATTCCCCTGGGATGGAAGTGCGGCTTGGCCGATCTAAAGTGCGTCAGATGTCTGGATGGGCAAGGATCGGGACTGGCCTACGCTGCCCCGCCACGACGTGAACAATGGTGAAAGAGTGTTTTTTTTTTTATTTATTCATTTAAATGGCTTTCGGCCTTATCAGCCACACGGCCAAGTTCTTTGCGTTTTATGACAATTCACACTTCATTACTTTACAGTTCTATTTACATAGTTTAACCATTTACATTTGATTTCGTTTACAGTTTTAAATATATGTGATTTAAATTACTTTACAGTTATATACACAACAGATTACATTGTATGATCTTTCACATTTCAATTTATTTACAGTTCTATATCTATCTGTTTACTTCTTGGTGTTATACTATGATGAGTCGACAAATAATCACTTACATCATCATATTTCTTATCTGCGCCGTAGAGTGTTTATTATACAATTTGTGGGATTCTTTACACCATATCTTAATTCTATTTTGGTCAATGTATAGCACTGGTGCCCTAATCGTTCACTATGGCCTCAAATTCTAGTAATATGACTGGCTGATATGTATGAGGATATATCTGTTCAAGTGGTGTACGATTGTAAATGTACTAACTTAGTTCCCGTCGTTTCCTGTTGGATTTTCTACTTGTCTAAAATTTATAATTGGATGTTTCCCTCCTTAAAGAAGGTCATTATGATTTTGAGTATTTCTTGTCTGTTTATGCTAGCAGGATGGAAGCGTTGGTTGGGAGAGGAATGTTACATTTTGTGAGGTCTTTTAGCATTCTGTCCTGCATGTGGGCGTATTTCTTGCATGAAAAGAGAAGATGGTTTATATTCCCTACTGCCTGATCAATGCAGTCGCATAGTGGGTTGTCTCTCAAGCCTATCCGCATTAAGTGGCTGGGAAAGTTGCCGTAATGAAATTGGCTTCTCATTATGTTGGTTAAGTGGCATCTGTTTACTTTCCAGTTGTGGAACCACGGTTTGGAAGGGATGACTGGTTGGATGCGGCCGTAAAAAGCACCTTTCTGTTTCATCGAGTTGTTCCATCCTGACTGCCATATTTTCATCGCTCCCTGTTTAATCTCATGCAGGAATGCGGATGGAGGGAGTGTTAGCTCTGTTCTTTGTCCGTTTGAGATGGCTTCTTTGGCAAGTCTATCTACATATTCGTTGTATTTGATTCCTTTGTGTGAGGGTACCCATATTAACCTCGTTTTGATCCCTAGGTTGTTGCTGAGGTGCATTTCGTGAAGTATTTCTATCAGCAAGGGTGCCATCTTATAGTTCCACTTGGGTTCTGAAATGCTCTTGATAACGCTCAAAGAGTAGGCTATTTGGTCCCCTGGTCGGGCCATATCTTACTGCTTCTAATATTGCTTCCGATTCTGCTAAATATATTGGAGTTTGCGGTGGTAATGAATGTAATGTTTGGTGTTGTGCTTTGGTGATATATATTGCGCTGCCTACTCGATCCCCGGAGTTGTTTTTGGATCCGTCTGTATATATGTAGATTGTGTTTGTGTCTGAGTTGTCTAGCAGGGCTCTCAGGGAATAATTGGCGTTGCTTCCCGTCGTGTGCTCCAAGCACTGTACTCTTATCTCTACCAGGTTAGACTCGCTGACTGTCTGTGTCTTCGTCACCATCAAGCTAGCAGCCAGTCCACGCCGTCTACTCAGAACAGGAACCACGGAGGGACGGCTCTCATCGAAGGCAGCTGTCATGCAGGAGCAGCCAGTAACCGTGTAGGCTCTACTGGGGGATAATCATTGGCTGCGGGGAGCAACATATGGTGCCCATATGGAGAAGGTTACATTGTTCACCCACAACCCACAAGCTCGCTTGTCGCTCAAATGGCTGTAATCAGTCAATAAATTGCTGGGTGACGAAGCACTCGTTCACGAATCACCTCATACCGTAATTTTTCTATTTCCTACGTTATCGTTTACCTGAGTCATTGTATTTCATGCTGTAAATAATGTAAATTAAACTTTGTAAAGATGACACGGCAGGCTAAAATTATTTCGCTATAATGATTCTATCATGAAATCTCCGTGCAGAATCCAGGTCGTCTTCTACGTCCGATCCTTATTCATGGCTCCTCTTGGTCTAATTCTATCCGCACGGCCCTGACTTATCCAGGCGGGGTCACTACAGTAATGACAGCTAACTGAAGAAGTGCATTACCAGATCATTTAACTACTTGTATCACCATGTTCTGCGTGTTCTATGTTTTAGCACAATTTTGTTGTGCTAAATGATTATCTCTTTCTCTCTCCACAACATAATGACCTTACACAACGTGTTCACAGATAAATATGTGCTGATGTAGCCACCATGTGACTTGTTCTGTTCTTCGCACAAACAGACATTTAAAACACCCCGTAAATATCTTTTTACATCGTTTGGTGGAACACTGAAGAGTACGTCCGTTGGTTAAGCGACATGTATGCGGTTAATGTATGTAAGTTTAGGATAAGGCACCTTTAACCTTTTTAGATGCCACAGCATTATAAATTACAGACAGCAGTAATGACTCTCACGGACACATGTGAAAGATATAATAAAGAAATAAAACCCGCCGATGTGGCAGAGTGCGCAGAGGCACTGGAACGGGGAGGTACACACTTTGACAATAAATTTGACCGCCACTGAAAAATTCTATCACTCTTATTTTTCACAATCTGACATCCTATGAAACAGTAACTCAATACTGGCTTGCCAGTATTGCATTACTGTTTCCTGGGATCGCATTGATGTCATATTTTGCAAAATAAGAGTGATAGAAGTTTTCAGCGGCGGCCAAATTTATTGTCAAAGTGTGTACAATTGGCAGGAACCCAAATACAATTATACAAATATACTCGTTTTTATATATAACTGAGTGAATGATTCAAACCTCCTTGACAAAAGGGTGGTCATGGGGTATTTAAAAATTAAGATGAGAGTTATATTTATTTTTATGATTATAAAGAAATGAACATTCCATTCCGACTGACCCACAAATCTATACTTTCTATGGCCCCTTCTCAGAAATAAAACGTTACGTTTAGCATCATTGAATCAAAATAACTTTTACCAAGTTACTATTTTGTTTTCATCTCTCGGCAGGAAGTATCAATTTGTTGAACTGGCCAATTGTTGACCAACAGCAGTAACAAACAAATATTTATTATATTGGGCTAAGTTACGCAAAATAACGCTTACAAACTAATTATTTAAATAAAAATTTGATATATCGACCAGTCGTGAAAATAATGACCTATATTATTTTTTTTGCATTTGTAAAAGATTGACTAACGAGTACAGTTCCAAAAGTACAATAAGGATTTATTTTATTATTATTAATTTTTAATTGCGATGTAGCACATGCTCCGATGCTAATTCCTCTAGTCATTTGAGTACCCTCTTTTTATTATTATTTTTAAGCTATCTTGTTTAGTTTGAGTGTTAAATTCCACCCCCCCCCCCCCATCTACATACGCTATTCACGAACATTAATTAATAAATTCCTTCAGCATTTATGGTAAATTATTCATCAGTTTAATTGGAGATGTATTCCAATCTCTGACACCCTTACCCACAGGAGAAAAATTTCCCATTCCCTCATGCATGAAATCGAGTTCCAGCTTGGGCTCATGGTCATCTCTTCCCTTCCATGCACCATTCCTAATTCTTCGACCAACATCTTTCCAAGCCTCATCATCAACGTATGCCCTGTACATTCCCAGCACTCTCTTCACCCTCCTCCTGTCTTCCAGTGACCCTCATTCTAGCTCCTTTATCATATCAGATACTGACTGGGACCTGCGATAATTTCAACAAACAAATCTAGTTGCCTTTCTTTGCACGCCCGGAAACTCCCGCATTTCGTACTCAAAATGTGAGTTCCATACTACACCATATTCAAGTAATGGTCTGACGAAAGATTTATAATACAATTCCTTAACTTCACTAGTGCATCCTCTCATCACCCTCTCCAGTAAATAAAGGATTTTATAACCTTTTCCTACCACATTCCCAATGTTCTCTGCACAATTGAGTTTATTATCAAACGTTATGCCAAAATATTTACACTTCAAGCCTACGACAAGCAACTCTGGCCTCACCCTATAATGATAAACAACCTTTAATTATTTACCGTTGATAACTTCGAGTAAAATATGAATGCCCTCACTGTGGAGAGCTTTGAGGAGGTAGGTATGGTAGGGTTGCTAAAAGTATTGCTCCACTTCACTTCTCGAGACTTTTATGATGGGATAGATTTGATTTGATCTGTATCCCACGTCTTCCCTTTACCTCCAGAGAAGAAAGAGCCCTGGGTCAGTAAGGAGGACATTTTGAAAGTTCAACTGCAAAGAAGAATGATGTTTTCATAAGTTTCCAACTCTGGCAGTCTAAGTTATGGGTGTTGATCCATGTCGGATTATAAACTTTAAACTCGTTATTAGGAAACAATTATATTCGATATAGCTCGCCGTAAGTTTGAATCAGGAGTTATAATAATTTTCAACTGCATCAGACATATTTTCATCACAGTAACGTTCATGCGTGGTGGACGTAAATTGATACAAAATTCGTGTAGATTGTTTAACATAGGTATAATCAATAATATTTCTTATTTCTCGATCTGTTAATGGCAACGATTTTATAAGGTAACTGGTCTAAACATTCTCCACAGAAGAGCTACTTATTCAATAATCATCGATATATCATGACTCGGGCATTTTGAAGAGAGTACGGAAATTCGTCGTTAAAAAGTTTACTTTTTTTTTTTATCCCAACGTTGGAACGAAAGAAACGTGTACAGATTTCTCAAGAAAAAATACTTTCGCTTCTTTCATTCACCAACGAAAATAAAAGGTTTTTATTCTAGTTTGTTCGCAAGCCATAAACATTTACTGAAATATTTGAGGAGGAGCAGGTTAATATATTTATTGTTTGTTTTTCCATGACCTCCCGAAATAACCCCAGGAGAATGCTGGTATCGTCCTCATAAAGGCCATGATAAAATTCCTTCCCATTCAATGCCACCACCACCGAAAATCTCTTCCCGACGGTAAGGACATAAATGAGCCATAATGCCTGCCATAAAAATGAAACTGAATGCACTTATTGACATGCATATAAACAAACGTTATGGCTACATGAATTTTGTCTGTTGCAACGATGGGAATTTTCTCAGCTAATTTCATTACACTTCGGTCTCTCGCGTAAAAACTATTTTATCGTCTTCTCACCACTTCGAATGTTGAATTCATTCCCGGTAACTGTTATCCAGGAATAAATGACAGCAAGTGGAATACATCAGCTGTCACTTTTAAGAACACCTAGGTAGCGAAATGTATTATGCATCAGTGTCATATAAACATACTCATTTTCATGGAAAACTATGCGTCGTATATTTTTCCATATCTATAAAGTCCATGTTGTTTCAGCAATTCTATGTAGGAGAAGGAAATAATATTGCGAGCGGCAGCTTACAATTTCGCCCATACATAATACATTGACCTCTTAAACAACCAGTCTAAAAGTATTAGCATTATTTGGGAATATGAAAATAGAGTGTTCAAGAGTTTTACATGTAGACATTTGTGCAACGATGATAAGCTTTATAGGAAATCTAAAGGCCAATCATTTCGTCTCGGATCAAAGTATTTAACTTGAACACGTTTGAAGACAGCTGAAATATTTTATCTCCTCTTTGTGCTTTACGCCTTATGTGGGTTTTAAGGATGAATTAAAATTTTATATAATTAGAAATGAAATGCTGTTCGTTAGTAACTGCCTGAATTAAGAATGGCTAGACCGATTTGGCTAATTTTTTTTTTAAATCTTCTTAATAGTCAGAATAAGATTTTTAGAAAAAGAAAAAAATGGAAAAGTTTCCCTATAAATTGTGGAAAATTGGAAGTACTTTTTCTATGGATCGATTTGGATATTTTTTTATTGTCCTTAATAGTCCGAATAAAGTTTTTTCGAAAGAAAAATTGGAAAAGTTGCCAGGAAAATTGGAAAATTTGGGATAAACTTAAAGTACTTTTTTCTATTGACCGATTTGACAAAATTTTTAATTGTATGTAATAGTCCGAATAAGGCTTTTAGATAAAGAAAAATTGGCGTTGACTATGCAAATCAATGAAACTCCAACATGTAACCTTTCGAAGAACTGTGCGATGGCAAACGTTCTGGATCATTGAAAATTAATCGTCTGGGATGAATGTACGATGGTAGATAAAAAGTCTTTGGAGGCATTAGGCGGCAAGATCTACGAAACAATCAAAACCGGTTTGGTCGTGTATGATCTAAATGTGAATAAAACACCCTGATAAATCATTTAGTTCAAATGAAATTCTGAGTTAATTCAATTGTTACTTGCATTTTGAAACAAAACCGCATGGTTCCAATTCTATCACATTCCCAGTGTTTCAGTTATGTACTGCCGGCGTACTTCTTAATGTACTCCTCCTCATATTGAATAACAAAAGACACAATCGTCAAAAATACAATGACCACTCAGAAATATGTTTTTCGTATCATTTTTACTTTGTTTACACATTTTTAACAGCTTTTCTCAAATTCACAAAACGATCACAAACAAATTTATTGTAATTTGTACAGGACAACGTCTGTCGGGTCGACTAGTACTAGATAGTTTAGTCGTGGAATTTGTCTGAATATTACGATTAGGTAACTTTTTTATACAGCTAAACAAAAGGAATAACGATTGCTAAACATCTAACGAAGGTATAAGAGACAAACTTCTGTTTTGTAGTAAACTGCTACAATATGTGTTTCGGAGGATGTTTACAGAAGTAAAATATTGTCCAAACATAAAATTTTATTTAGTTACAATCAGTCTTCTGCTTGGTGCTTAGTTGCTGAACATTTTATTTGGATGTACAAGAAGACCTTCTATTCAGTGCTTAGCTGTGAAACAAGTGAAAAAAAAGCAGGTTTTTTGACTATGGAATCAGTGTTCCTCTTGCCTGTCTACGACCGTAGTGACTCCCTCGCCTGCACACTGGACTGCACATAACTTTACACCGCTTGACTTTCTTCCTCAATCGGTGGAGATGACACGTTTGGCGTGTCCATTAATTCCTAGAGGTGAGATAGGGGAGGTGGGGGGGGGGAGGTCCGGCCAATTTTG
Organism: Vandiemenella viatica; assembly: GCA_031002005.1. Taxonomy (NCBI): domain Eukaryota; kingdom Metazoa; phylum Arthropoda; class Insecta; order Orthoptera; family Morabidae; genus Vandiemenella; species Vandiemenella viatica. The sequence continues at coordinate 28,936,856 of JARYHS010013631.1, forward strand.
CCAAGGGGTGGACGGGGGGGGGGGGGGGTTTGGTAGAAATCTCAAGTCGTCTTTTTAATTCTTTTAAGAACAGTAGAGCTAAAAAGTCTACAAACGTCGTCGATCCTAAGGATAGGTGTCTAACCGCCCTTCAGAACAGGGTCCATCAAGATCTCACCTCACCAAGGGGGAAAGTGTCCCACCAGATCTCACCAAATCACACAACGAGGAGGGTGGTTCAGATTTCCGAAAAAAACAACTAACGTAATTAATGGACGCCCCCTATGCTCATTTCCAAGCGGATTTGCTTCAATTATAACTGTGTTCCGCTGATTTGCTTCCGCTTTCTCACCTCTTAGGGAGCATCCATAAACCACGTAGCTACATTTTGGCTTTCCGTGAACCCCCCTTCCCCCCACGTTACCCCACGTGGCTTTTGCCTCTACCCCCTCCCCCATTATGTACTGTTTTTTTTTCTCTTGTCAGACTATTGAATTGCATATGGAGATAATTAAGTGAAGGAAATAAATATTCACACGCCGTTGTGTCTTCTGTACCTCATTTTAATTGTGAAAAGATATGTATGTAAAGCTACGTGGCCTGGCTCGGAAACGTAATGATATTATTTTGCCTAAAGTCACACAACAGAAGAGCGGGTGCGGTGTCTAAGGCAAATCGTGCATTAAATAACCGTTTCGTTTTCCGACCAATCACGTCCCTTCTCCGCGTCGTGGGGAGAGGGCAGAAGAAATGCCTTCTAGTATACATGATTGCTTCTAGTTTTCTCTGTCGAACGCAGTTACCATGTTGTCCTCCGCCTTATAGGAGGCAATAAAAATCCCGGGGCTCAGCGTGCAAGATTGGTGGCATTTATGGGTATGGGTTCTTGTGTCCATCACCATCATTAAGTTCGCAATTAGCTTTAATAGTAGAAAACCTCCAAGGCCTACAACAGATTTCTCACCTATAATAGTACACACTTTACTTATATTGTATATTGTGCGCACCAGAATTATAAGGTTTTGAAGTTAATATTTATTCTTCATGTTTAAGGAATGTAACAATTTCAGTCTGGGTAAAGCCATATTCGTTTTTTTCGGTCACAAA